>JAOUQX010000036.1:7278659-7292112 GCA_028566295.1 Liobagrus marginatus
GAGCAAGTGAGGTTAAGGGTCTTGCTCAAGGACCCAATGATGGCAGCATGTCTGGAGCGGGGCTCGAACCCCCAATCGATCCTCTGATCACTGACTCAGAGCCTTACCCACTGAGCCACCATCACCCTCATACTTTACATACTTACATACTTTCACTATTAAGCAGCTGATTTGAGAGAATAATTTCCCAAAATTATATGTTGTTTGTTCAAAATGTGTCCTAGTACGACTAAAAAAAACTCAGATGACCATTCATGAGGAATTCATAGAGACATCCAGATAATTACAAAGAAACTAAGTGGCCCAAACACTGTTCCGGCATGACAATGCCCCAGTGCACAAAGCCCTTGAGCTTTGTGTGTTACAAATGGAGTATACAAACTCCCATTTCCTGTACAGATCGCTGACTCTGATTCAACTCCTCAGAAGATCTTTGGAATGAACTGGAACACCGACTGCACCCCAGACCTCCTCATTAGTGCCTGAACTCATTGATAACACAAGAAACTTCCCACAGCTACACTCCACAATCTAGACGAAAGCCTTTTCGAGCAAACAGTGAGACTTAATCTGAAATAGGATGTTCAATTAACACATGTGAATATGATGCTCAGGTGCCCCGATACCTCTGTCCATATAGTGCATATATGCAAGTAAATGAGAACAAGGTAACGTGTGGTAGAGCAGAGCATTGCAAGGTGAAAATGCACATACACGCACATGCGCGCGCGCACACACGCGCGCACACACGCGCGCGCACACACGCACGCACACACACACACACACACTTTTAGGTTAATATAAACCATATGGCGAAGAAAGCACCCGAGGACCTTTCCGAAGAGGTTAGTACTAGATAACAATCTCATTCTGTTTGCAGAGTAGGTCTGGATTGAGTTTCTGGTGTTTGGTGTGTGTGTGCCTGGTAGTGATTAAGCTTCTACACATCACTGATTTGTATTTGCCAGAAACTCAGTATGGAAACATGCTTTAATCATGAATTGAATGCGTCACCTCTCAGATTAAAATCTAACACATAACGATTGCAATTAGAGGCTTTTTGGAAGGCTGACGTTTTTAACACGACAGTGTCAGTAAAGGCTCGACATGACGGAAATAAAGTTTCTGGTTTCATATGCAAAACACCTGGATAGGAACATCTCTGCCTAACTTCAGGCTAGGTTTCCTCATCAGCCTTACCTTTAACCCTGGGGGGCCCTGGAGTCCTCGGATGCCAGCGGTGCCCTTTAGACCTCTTGGCCCCTGGAAAAATGAAAACAAAATAAGAAAAGGTTGAAGGCAGCAAAAACTAAAAGTAATATATATTAAAACACTATTTGAAAAATGTTTATAACAATCATGTGGTGGTGGCTCAATGGTAAGGCTCTGGGTCAGTGATCAGAAGGTCGGGGTTCAAGCCTCACACCAGGCAATCTACCATCATTGGGTCCTTAAGCAAGGCCCTAACCCTTAACCTCACTAACTCCATGGGTTCCGCATGTTCTGTTTGACCCCAGCATTCAAATTCATAAGCTGGGACATGTGGAATAAAAACATTTCACTGCATGTATGTGATAAATAAGATTTCTCACATTCGCTCGCTCTTACTTGTGGAATAACCTCAAAAAAATTGGACTGGGGCTGTGGGGATTTCATCCCAAAGTTGTCAAGCTCTTGCTCGGGGGATTTGTGAACAGGGGCACTGCTGCCATGCTAGAACAGGTTTGAGACTCTCAGTTTCAGTTAAGGGACAAAGTAATTCTATGCTTCCAACATTGTGGCAACCGTTTGGATAAGACACACCTATGAGGGTGTGCTGGTAAAGTGTCCACAAACTTTTTCCCATATAATGTTTATGTTGGCAAATGAATGTGGTATAACTCACTTTAAGAAACATACTTAGCCCAAGAGTAATGAGTTAAACCCTGTTACAGAAAAGGGCAAAAATAGGCCGTACCATGGCAGTTTTCACATGTAAAGAATAAAACATCATGACTTGTGTAGGACAATAAATAATCCCTGTATGGCGTATCCTTCTAATACCTTAGCAATCTGTTACTGATTACTGCTTATTTTTAATAAAGATTGACATCACATTTTTACCCATTATCAGCATATTTATTTTTAATGATGTGAAATGTCTGGAGGAAAAAATGTAATTTCTGTAATTGTTTTCAGCATTACAACTAAAAAGGAGTCTCTCCGTTACCGGCATTGACAGTTATCTTGTAAAAAGATGCAAAAATCACCATAATAATAACTGAATAGCTATGTAAAACCTTTGGATCTAACTTTAAATACAGTGCTGTTCAAACGTTTTAGTTTAGGGTCACTTTATTTTATTAAATTACCAAAATGAACAATATTAAATCAATATTTGGTGTGGCAATCCTTGGCCTGCAAAACCATAAATTCTTCTAGATACACATGCGGTTTTTGAAGAAATTCGGCAGATAGGTTGTTGGAGAACTAACCACATTCTGTGGATGGAGGCTGCCTCAAATCCTCCTATCTCTTCATGTAATCCCTGACAAACTCAAGATCATGTCTCTGTGAGGGCTAACCCATCCAAACCCTCCAGGACTCAAGATGGTTTTTACTCAATTTGGCTGTATGTTTGAGATTGTTTTCCAGCTGCATAATAAATTTCATGGCAATCAGATGCTTCCCATTATGATATTTCATGACAGACAAGTAGCTGTATGTATTTCTCAGGATTGAAGACACCATTAATCCTGACCAATTCTCCAACTTTATGTGCAGAAATATAACCCAGAACTTGCAAGACATCTCCAGCATCCTTTGTTGCCTGCCGACACGCGTTGTCGTTTCGCTCTCCAACACTTACTCAAATAATCTGCCTCCTGCTATAGCCAAATATTTCAGATTTCGTCTCATCTGTCCATTTTTTATGCATCCTAGTTCCATTGATTTCATGCATAGTTGAGTCACGAAGCTATATTACTTTTGAAAGACCAATTTTGGCCACACTTCTCCGGACAGTACAATGGGTGTACCTGGGAGTCACTGGCTTCAGCCAGTTCTTTTCTGATGGCACTACTGGACATCTGAAGTCAAAGGATGTAAACATGATGTGCCCTTCTTCTGTTGCATTAAGTTTCCTTGGCGATTTCTTTGTGCTTCTTCAACAAAACTCGACCACACTTTTTTAATCACCAGACTACTTTGAAATCTTTGCCGTAGAGAGACTTTGCTGATTCAGTATAACAACCTTGTGTCTTGTTGCTACACTGTATTCTTGCTTTGGTGTTTGACCTGTGGCATGAAACTGTTTCCCACAACCTCACCTTAGTAGTAGTAGTAGCAGAGTATGGCTGTTCCTCAGTTTTAAGCATTTTACACAGCTGTTTCCGTTTCAGGTACTAACTGTGCTTCATCACACATATGAATTTAATGATCCTGCTAATGATGATATACTTGGTTATTCATAGACCTGACTCTGATCCCCCAAAATCATTTTGGACTTGAAATTGTGCAAGTGTAAGAAGTGATACTTGTATGAAACCAAAGGCTAATCACATCAAATATGGATTTGATTTAGATTTTTGTTTGCTTACTCATTTTGTATTTTGTAAATTGCTAAAGGCATTCTTACCTTACAGCATTTTTTTCACACCTGCTCAAAAATTGGCACGGTATATATATTATATATACATTATATCCGATACTATTCTAAACAAACACTGTCATTGAACTAAAAAGTGGAAGACATTTTTTTATCTTGTATTTTTGTAGCGTAAAGAACAATTCTATTATCTTCAGTCACAGGCGTTGTATCTGATCTCTTAAAGGAGTTTTTAGCATAACATTAAACTTTGTAGATTTGAGATTTTAGCCTCTTGACTGCTCATTTGAAATCCTGAAACAGAAGATATTTTTTCAAAGTTTGAAACTGAAGCCTTTGAGCTTTCATACAAAAGAAAGTGAAGAATGTGGCTAGGTCAAATACAGGCTGGAAACTCAAACTAGTTAGATTTAATGATGCTCTTAGGTTTTTTACTTCTTGTCTTGCTTCACACTTCATCCCAGCAGCACCACTAAAGCATTAAAATCATTAGGAGTAGGCAGTACATCACATGAGGTATGAGGTATCGGTCTTTGGTTTCGAGCTCTTTTTACAAGTACGAGTACAAGTACTAGTGAAAAATACCGCGATATCAAAGACTGATACCTCACGTGACATCATTTACAATATTTGGCAGACATAACTGGCAGAGCTACCACCAAGACACCACTTCTGGGCCCCTGAGCAAGGGGACCCTCAACTGTTCAGTTGTAAGTCATTCTGGATAAGAGCGTCTGCCAAATTATGTAAATGTAAACTGACACACATGACTGACACAATGTCGGCCTCAAAGTTGCTATTTCATGATCATTATATCTTATTATTATGTATCAGGACCAAAATACCCCAAATATGTTTCAATATCCAAAATGATTGCAAATACACCGTGAGTGGGGGTGGGGGGGGGATGTACTCACCAAAGGACCTTGAGGTTCAAAAAGCTCTGTGAAGTTGTAAAGGCCCTCAGTGTCGTTCAGCATTAACTGACAAGCAGATAAAATATTAATTTATATGTATTTTAGAAAAGCATTATACATCTAGATACATGGCACAATAAGTAACCTTACATCCTGAATGTTGATAACAGGTCCTGGCGGTCCAGGTGGTCCTGGTGGACCAGGAAGGCTGACTCCATCTAGACCTCTTTCTCCCTAAACACGTGTGAGTTAACACATTGATTTACATAGTTCAAGTATAGCAGGGAGAAATGGGCAGTAGGATACAGAGTGTTGGGAAACATACCTTTTGCCCCTTTTCCCCTTTCTCTCCTTTTTCTCCCTGGAGAAAAGCAAAACACGGAAAAGAATAAAAATAATCTAGAAACATTTTTGAAAGTAATTATACAATCAGCCAATCTTACAGCAGGTAACGGCATAAAGTCATGCAGATACGAGTCAAGAGCTTCAGTTAATATTCGAAAAAAAAAAAACTGTGATCTCAATAATAAAAAAATAAAAAAATCCAGAGCAACAGATCATGATGAGCAGAAACAACTGACACATCAAATCTTGAGGCAGAAGAACTAGAACAGCAGGAGACCACAACGAGTTCCATTTTTTTCAGCCAACAAACAGAAATGTTTGTTGACCCAAACATGGGACTGTGTTATAATTTTGCATCGTTCACTAAAAACTATATAGTATCGGAAAGGAGATTTTAGGGGATTGGCAATTTCTGAACTATCCAAACAAACCCATCTAGCACTAACAACCCAAACATGTGACAATCAAACCCACTGAGATCACATTTTTCTCCATTCTGATATGGACTTTTCTATTTACTTTTCTGCAGTATGATAGAAACAATTTTTTTTTTTTTAAAACAATGAAGAAAAAGAAAACAATGAACAGGTGTATTACTAATATTTCCAGCACATATAATGCGTTCCATGTTCCAAAAATTTAAGGCAAGTGATAATTTAAGATTTAATTATTATATTTTTCATTTACGGATCAGGATATACTGACATTTCCTCCAGGAAGTCCAGGTAGTCCAGGTTTCCCTTCAGGTCCAGCAGGACCAGGCTCTCCCTAGAGGTGTAAAATAAAATAAAAATTAGGACAAATATCTTATCTATGGTCTAAATGTATATATATAAATTCGTATGCTGGGATATGCAGAATAAAAACATTTCACTGCATGCATGTGTACGTGATAAATACGATCTGAATTTGAAATAGTAATATATAGTATATCTTATGATATACAGCAAATATTCAAGTGCCATATACACAAAGACACATATTCCGCTCTAGCTCTGCTCAAATCACTGATTAAATTGTGCCACATCTGTATGGCATATGCGTATTGAACCAAAATGTTTTAAATGTGCTTTTCTCCATTGTGGAATATCACTAATTTACAGACAGGCTTTTTTTCTAAATAAGATTCTAAGCTGTAACACATCTAGATGCTGAAATGTATCAATATAAATGCACCATGCAAGCCAAAAACAATGTAAATCAGAAATGAAGAAATGTTTAAATTAAGAACAGAATTACACTTCCACTGCATAATGTGTATAAAGGAAGAGTTAAATACAAATGTTGAGATCTTTTGACTGCAGAAGATGTGCTGTTTGCTAATTTTTTTGCACAATATAGATTATTAGGTAAATTAAATCATAACGTGAAGCAAATGAGTGGGAACTGAAGGCTTCTTTTGGCTAGGTTGCACAGAAATCTGGGGGCCTCATTTATCAAATCTCATCATGTGATCAAACGCCATGTTGTGCACTAAAAAAGACAACTGGGAATTTACCAAGTGGAATCATAAATCATGGATGGTCTTATCATCAGCACATAATGAATTATTCAGTTATGATGAAAAACGGAGAAAGTGAAATTATTTGCTGGTAAAAGAGGGACTTTAAGCTTATTAAGGTTACCAGGTTCATAAATGCAACATTCTGAAATTTGGGTTAATCTTTAGTTAAATACGTATAATTTTATTTACTAGGTAATGTTTCATTCTTGTGTATTTTTTTTTTATCAACAATTATTGTTATTATTAAATGAATGATTTATGGCAAAGTGTTTGTTGAACGATTATCCAAGTGGCCATATGCCGAGCTTGAGGATATCAGAAACTTTTAGCTCCAGATGTTTTAAAGCATGCTTCATGTGTTCGACAAAAAAAAAATTAAAAAATTCTCACTTATTTCCAATTTAAATAACAGATTAGGAACATTACAACGCTATGTGAAAGGTGTTTAGTAAGCCATATTTCCCATCTGATTAGGGTTGAAGGTCAGCTAGCAGGTTCTCTCTGTGTGCACTAATCTATTTAAACACACTAACCCTCCTGGACACCTTTGGGATGACCTGGAACACTGAATAATTTTGTATGATAAAATTTTACAAATATTTAATTAGCATATACAAAATAAATATTTCTTTTCCTGAAGAAAATCCTTTAAAATGCTGTTGCCCTGCTGTGCACCATTATTTATTACGATTAAAAATGATATAATGAGAAACAGACAGAATATTATAAAACCAACCAGTATTAGAGTCTACAGTATATTTCAACCTGTCTTTGAAAGAGTCTCCAACCTATTAATAATTATTATTTTGATCATGCCAGTTTAGTGTTGAGCTGTAACATGTCGATGCTATCTGTTTAGACTGGTGGTAGCTCAATGCTAAGGCTCTGGCCTCGGATTAGGCAAGCAACCATCACTGGGCCCTTGAGTTGCTCCAGAGGCGCCGCACATTCTGGCTGACCCTACGCTGACCCCAGCCTTCAAATTCATAAGCTGGGATATGCGGCATAAAAACATTTCACTGCGTGTATGTGATAAATAAGATCTGAATTTGAATCTGTATCAGCTCTTCATCCCACTGATCCCAAAGTCACCAAACATTTACCCATAATACCTTTCCTAAGTAAGGTTTACTAAATATACAGTATGTGATTGCAATTGTGGCAACATACATAAATACTAACCTTCTCTGAAGTACCGTTCACACCATCTCGTCCCTAAATGAATCAAATACAGCAGATCCAATGATAGTTAATAAAACACCTTCACTTCTACACTCATATTTAAAGAACTAAACAGTATGCATACAAACACATATTTTTGAGCACCAGTGATTCACTAAAAGCAAACTGCTAAACAAATGAACATTGTTCTAAAAGCTATGAGCTACTTGAATATAATGGCAAAATGGATCTGAACATAAATCCTTAAACATCAACGACATGAATAATAACTAAAACAGTCTAAATCAGTTTCTGTAATTCTAAAGAGGTAAATCCACCTTTGGTCCTGGCGGGCCGGGTAACCCAGGAATACCCTGAAAGAGAAAAGTCTTCTTTACTCGTGTTTGTAAAGAAATACAAAATCGGTAACCAGCTATAAGAAAAACATAGAATTTCCTAGCACTCTGCTACTAAAAATGGCTTACAGGAGGCCCGCTAGGGAGAATCGGCCCAAAACCACTGCCTGCACTTATTCCGGAGCCCTCGGAATCCTGCACACACACACACACCAGCTCTATTGTGTACATCAGTCGGTCGTTAAATTGGATTTTGGGTTGTTAGATTTTAAAATCTTGTTTGAAGTCAAATATTGTTTAATGTGGCTCAGCTGTATTCAACACAGAATGATTAATGAGCTGTCATCAGTGCAAACGTATCGAAAATTAGCTGTTTTTTGGCTGTGACGTTCATGACAATAAAAAATTTAAGGTCCTAATGCTGGCCTCTGGTGGATTTCAAATGAAATGATTTCAAATCTTGCCGGTCCGCCGGTCCTGGGAAACTCACCAGTACATCAAAACTGAAGCGTGCAGGTGGACCTGGAGGCCCTGGTGGGCCAGGTTTTCCCATTGGACCTTCCGGTCCTGCTGCTCCTGGTAGTCCTGGGAGGCCTGACTGCCCCGAGTCACCCTTAAAATGACATAAATGAGGAGCATAAGAAAGAAATAAAGCATGCTTTTAAAGAAAACAGTGCACATTAAGAATGGAGTAGTAACAATACAACAAAGAACCTAGCAAGACCATCAGAATGACAGCCGGAGGTCTGGACTCCATAGTGGCTTCCATTGAGTTAGAGGGCCTCTGACAGCCATGTAAAGCGGCCAATTACAGTTTGTTTTGTTTTGTGTCATGTGTAGGGGTGTAAAATATATGTTCCCACAAAAACAGTCCCGCGAGCAATCATAGATTCTTCATTTGAGAAAGTCGTGAAAATGAATGCGTCTATACGGTAAACTTCATGCTATTCGGGAAGTCGAGTGTTTAGTTTATCCTTATAAATGTTTAAAAAGGTGTAACTTCTTTCCATCCTGTACTGTAAGACAAAAATGCGGCTTGTTATATTTCAATTGGAAAACCAATTTAAAATTTGTTTGTGAGGAATGTCTGTCATACAATTTCCTGTAAAAACTAAAACCTATTAAAATGAGTGAATGGATAAAACCTGTGATTTGTCTTGTAGCCAATATATCAGATTAAACAATTCATTTGCACTTTTTTGTGCACTTTTTCAATTACGAGAGCTGTTATATGCATCACATAATACAACATTTCAGATGTAGAACTATATGATGACACGAAGTAAAATGAGGTAACAATAAAATGACATTCACACAGGTGCCGCATTGACATTACCTTTTGCCCTGCATTCCCAGGCAATCCAGCTTCACCCTATTGACAAATTATAACAAAATTTTAAATTATGTTATAAAGATGAAAAGAAGGTACCAAAATGTAACAAAATATAAATGATATGTACTGTATATTGTTACCTTGTCGCCTTTTTGACCCTCTTTTCCTGGTTCACCATCTCTGCCATTAGTGCCCTGTTAGAGCCATGAAAATAATTTTTTTACTCTTAAACTTCAACCTTTTAAGACTCTTTTACTGGGAAAAGAACTCCAGTCGTGCAAGATTAAGGATAATTCAGAGAATGAAAATCCAGTATACTGTTCGGGTTTAATCCTGCATACTTATATTCATAATTTGTTCTAATCAAAGGATACACACTTGCACCTGAAGATCTGTGTTCTTTTTGGACAGGAAGATAAAGGTCTTATTTTCCCTCCCATAACAAATATATACAGCACATATTTACTTAGATTCGGCGCAAAGGCACAGGTTGATACTAAAGGCAGGTTTAAATATGGCTGCTGTATATTCAGTATACTATATGCTTGTAGCTTAACACAAAGGCAGCAAAAGCTTAAAGGCAGAGTTAGGCCTATTGGCAGCAGGATTTGAAGAAGAAGACAAGAAATATAAGAGCGAAAAAGTGAAGTGAAGACTAATATGTACTATCTCTAACAGCTTTACTGTCCGACTTAATGAAAACATCAAGCTTATATTTTTTTAAATGACATTTACATTTCAGGTATTTCAATTCATTTAAATTTTATTTTAATTATAAAGCGCTTTTAACAATATACATTGTCCCAAAGCAGCTTTGCAGAAGATAAAGAATAAGAAAAATATTATTTTGTTATTATTATTATAGTATTTGGCAGACACTCGTTTCCAGAGCAACATAAATTTATCTCAATACAAAGTGGGCTAATGCTACAATATCATGCGTAAAAATGGACCACTTTGTCCTACTGTAAAAAACAAAAAATAAATAGGGAATGGAATAAAAAAGATGCATTACGGGAATCAATTTATAGTCGCATTGGCAGATTGAATTAAAATGACAAACAAATCATGAGGTGCATTAAAGTACAAAAATATTTGTAAGTTTCAGTTTATTTAGTGAAGGTTTTCTAATCAAGTGGTAGCTCAATGGTTAAGGTGTTGGACTGCTGATCGGAAGCTGCCACTGGTGGGCCCCTGAGAAAGGCCCTTAACCCTCAAATGCTCTGGATAAGAGTGTCTGGCAAATTCTGTAAATGTGAAAAGTTAAGTGAAGATTTCATTGGACTCAAATTAAAAGGCAGCTTTCCCCCGATGATGTAGAAGTTTCATGTTCCAGAAAAAAGTTCCAGTTCCAGTTAAACGGCATCGGTGCAGTGCACACACACCCACACACGCACCCACATCCACACACCATATTCTTTAAACTTTAAAATTATGTTCTTTTATCTGTTCAACTAATCCAGACATTTAAACTTTATTTAAATTTCTAAATTCCAGGTATACTTTAATCTTCCCAACTAGAACAGCACAACACAGTTAGCGGTACTTATTCTTATAAAATCCTCTTCACAACTATGCAACACTCAAACATTTGTGATTTGTGATTTTTGACAAATACTTTTAAAATACCACAAAGAATGTTCCCCCGAGAAGTCAAAACCAGATAAGATTTTGGATGGAACTCTGACAAATTCAAACATAAAGGGAGATTTTCCTAAATCTGTTCCCAAGGTTCGGAAGTAAAACGCTAAACACTGTGTAACTATTAATGTTGTAAGGGTAGTACCGACCCCCGTCCACTAGATGGAGCACCTCACCTACACCACGAACTCTCAGCACCACAAACTCTGTCATGCACTACTTCCTTTTTGGGGCCTATATAAGCTGTGTGTTTCCTTTGTGTATTGTTGGTTATTGTTTCTCCTTGTTGGAGTATGTGTAATCCTGTGAGTAACCCTTGTGAATGTTTCGCGTTTGTTAGCCATGCTAGCCGTTTCTGTTCTTAGTCTTAGTTTATGTTAATAGCTTTAGCAACTAGCACGTTGTATGTTTTGCGCGCTGACTGTGCTACCTGTGCGCACAATGAACGCTGCCTGCACATAGATCCAGTCTCCTCTTCCTTCAACCGTGACAAATGTATATGTACTATCAGTGTGTCTGAAAGGCCGACCGCACAACTGGAATGCTTTAACACAAGTACCACGTGTGCTTACACACCGATAAAATAACTAATGCTGCTGTAATGTCAGAACTGAATTTAAGAATGTTACAAAATTACAAATTTGTTTTAAATGATAGATTATACTGTAGCTCCTATTATCATACCGTGCATATTTCTATTATCCCTGGGCCTATAAACTCCTATTACTACCATTCAGAGGCTAACTGGGTACTGTTGCATTCAGAAAATCTGATTTGATTCTACAGGTGTTTGTTCCAGAACAAAGGTCAAGCTCTTGATCTATTCTGAGGTGTACAATTGCTTGAGCCCCGTACATGGTAGTAAATGTTACTGCATGTGTCAATCAATGAAGTTCAGATATTGGAATATATTCTGGTGCAGATACCTTCAATCATCGGCTCCAATCCAAAAGACTACAAGTTATTGTTTCTTTCTAGAGGACTACAAGTTCCTGCTTCTGACCAGAGCTCTTGGAATGTTTGCTTCTGGATATTTGTCTTGATTCTTTTTTCCATAAACCTCGGCTTTTATCATTCATATACCTACACGATATGTAGGACTTTTTAGAATTAAAAGTTTAAGTTCTGCTCCAACTTCGACCATTAACACCATTCTACAAATTAAATGTCACCCTGCACCCTACATTGACGCCAATGATAATTATATTAAGACTTTTAATTCCTGTTAAGATGTCTGATCGGTAACTAATGCCCGTCTCGTACATAGATACCCACTAAATCAGGCATACAATCATACATAGCAGCATAAGAAAGCAAATGCAGCAGGCCAGCGGTTGATTACTGCTAGCTACATGCAGGTGGAACATGTTGGGGGGAAAACCCTGCCTTTTGTGGCCCATGGCTTTAATTTGCCAAGTTTGGCCAAACTCTATACCTCAACTAAGTCCATGTCTGAGCCTAGCTCAAATATAGACTCAGCATCAATCCCAG
The DNA here is from genome assembly GCA_028566295.1 of Liobagrus marginatus. Taxonomy (NCBI): domain Eukaryota; kingdom Metazoa; phylum Chordata; class Actinopteri; order Siluriformes; family Amblycipitidae; genus Liobagrus; species Liobagrus marginatus. The sequence goes on from JAOUQX010000036.1 coordinate 7,290,994, forward strand.
ACTCAACATCAAATCCAGAACCCGACTGAAATCCAGAACCTGAATGAAATCCAGACCCAGCATCAAATCCAGACCCACTAAACCAGTTCTCAATTACCTGGAACACAGCATGGATCATATGAATGAGAGAGTTACTTTATTTATCCAGCCTGTAACCTAATGTTGGAAGTGGAAAGATATCCTGGTGGTTACGAACATCGTTTCTGCCCAGGAATCATATTTCTAGATTCCAGACAAAGTCTTATATTAGACATTTGTGCAAATACAAATGAGTGGCATATTTAGAAAAGGATCAGCATAAAACATGTGTTGAATAGCTTTTAATAAACAGCTTTAATTAACCTTAGCACAAATTTTATGAATCCCTGAAACTGTAATGGAAAGAGGAACACCATTAGTTCATTGTAATTTCTTCAGATAGGGTTTTTCTGATGATAGTGGTATGCCACATTGACCCCAAAATTGGGTTAGGATATGCTGAGAGTCCATAGCATAGAATTTAGACCATTGTTATTCTCCAAAAAACATTCAGTAAGCACTTGCTCCCCAGAAAACATCCAGGTAATCAACTTGTATTGATTTCAGTGAAACTTATTTTTCTTCAGTTTGTTTATTTTCTATACATTATAGCATTGAATTCAAAAAGAAAATTTACCGGAATTCCAGGAATACCCACAGCCCCATCTTTCCCATCTTTTCCTGGAGACCCTGGAGGGCCTATTGGACCAGGAGAAAGCCCTACAGGGGGACCAGGAGGACCAGGCTGTCCTGGAGGCCCAGGGGGACCCTAATAGAAACACACCAAGTCCAATAACTTTTTAAAATTCCTTGCTATATTCATTATGCATATACGTAATCCTATGATGTGGTCCAGCAAATCATAACTAAACCATGTGATCTGACATGTGAGAATAAAACTCACCCTGATAACCTCAGTGTCAAAGTCCTCAAATCCTGAACCATCAATGGCATCCTGCATGTGCACAAAAGTACATTGAGAAGAGCTTACATTAAAATACAGTGGAACCTCGATATAAGAACTCCCCGGAATACGTAAAATTCAGTTTACAAATTGCAGCTCGTCAAAAAATGTGCTTCTGTATGCGGAAAAAATTTCAA
>JAOUQX010000036.1:7305521-7315888 GCA_028566295.1 Liobagrus marginatus
TGGTGGCTTGTCTGGTGTGGGGCTTGAACCCCTGACCCTCTGATCACTGACCCAGAGCCTTATACCGCTGAGCCACCCCCCCCCCCGGTTAAGGGCTAGATCAAAGCCCACCACCAGCAGCTTGAAGGCCCAGGTATACAAACTCAGAAAATTTGGATCAGTAGCCAAACCCTTCCATTGAGCTGCCATTTCCCTTATTCCTCACATTATGTTGTAGTTACTAACACAGTGTTATGCTTTCACATTCCTACATCATTCCTACATCAATAAGAAAAACCAGTCAACGCCCTTTATCTTAGTCAAGAATTGACCCAAATGATGCTCCTTAATATTTACTTATACCTCAAAAAGGCACTACAAAGGCAATTTTTTCAGTTGTAAATCAATAAATGATTATGAGATAAAATGATATATGAGATATGCGATATGGATAAATGATAGAGTAATTTACTACCTATTTAAGAGTCTTAACAGAAGATTTTCAACAGTGGTACTAATGGTAAAATGGTTTACCAGCATGTTTAGCAACCTTGATAAGATATGATGATATATAATGTCAAATATGTGATTCCTTGACATGCTTTATTTCTGTATAGCTGGAGCCAGTCATTCGTAGCAAGGTCTGCTGTGAGCTCACACCCTTATTTTACTTATTGAACACAATCCTGCTTAATGGGTTATTATAACTCCACTCATTAGCATAATAATTATTTACCAGCTGTATGAACCGAATTTGGCCACTCATCACTCAGGGAATTTGCTGTTAAAATCATATTATGTCTGTCAGTGGCATTAACCTTGAAGCCTGCAGACAAGGATGAATTATCAGTCTATGATCATTTCTTCTTTATCAGTTAGTCTTCTGTCTGATGGGTAGGGAAAAGTAAAGGGGCTAGTTCTGAAAGACCGTACCTACTGAACACTTTTAGATTAGTCTGTCAACCTACCAATCACAACACATGCCAAGTTGGACAATCTAGCAGATCACTTTATGGTAAGTGCTAGTAGAAAGAAAACAGTCTCTGAATCATCGCTATTAAAGTTACACTACAGACAAACTACATGTACTAGCAAGTGAACAAAAAACATTTGTTACAGCATATTTTATAACTTTTTGACTCAATTAGACATACTGGAAAATAGTTTAAGCTGGGAAAGACAGTGTTTTGGTAACTGGTCAGGAGGGCACTCAAGTCTCCTCAAAGTTCCTGTATCTTTTATTAGTATTAACAGCAGTGACAGCTCAGTTGTAAAGGCACTGGGCTACTACTCAGGAGGTCACAAGTTCAAATTCCAAAACTGCTGGGCTCTGTAGCAAGGCTCTTAAATTCTGTAAGGTTCTACACACTGTTGAATAATACGAATGTAGGACTTAGAATAGGAATAATATGAATAGGTTTGCTATCCTTTTTTTATCTCATTATATCTTATCAGCTTAATCCATCTCTAATCTCAACAAAGACCTTGTTTGTGTGTGTATGTTTTGGTCAAATTCAAAACAACAAAGAAACTAGACCCTTTGCAACATTCCACACATTTACAATCATGTCGCAAATTTCCATCAGAAAAGTGGAATAAAGATAGGGTATACAGTCATGATGAAAACTTTCAATTAAAGGGTGGGAATCCATTCTAATATTCATATAGATTAAGATGTATATGACACATACAACATGAACACATGCTGCAACCCCACTACTGTTATTATCGCAATTCATCAACATTACAATCACAATAAAATCACTAAAGATTTCCATTGCTTTAACAACTTAACGTGATTATACCAAATCCCAGCAGAGCAGATGCAACTATTTAGCTAATTAACAGAGTCGAAGTGGGTGTGTTCGAGGTGAAAAAAACACTACACCATGCAGCAGTAAAGGAATAACTCCAGAAACAGGACTGTGAATGACGAAGTCCTAAACATTTACGCAAAGCACAAGAGAAAGCAATACATTGTGCGTAAAAGCGCATCACCTCCATACTCATACCAAACTATATAACAAACATTCAACCTGACAAAGAACCCAAAGCAATACAGAGTGAAAATGACCCATTTTCACTCTTTTAAATATGGCAAGGTGAAAGAAATAAGCAAACATTTCGAGAAATGGATTTCATTCATTCTTTGAGTCATTCATTCAACTGCATAAATGTAGGCGAAAAGTTTTTCTATCTCAGAATCAAACCTTATCGTTCTCACAACGCAGACAAACAAAGCACATAAAACAGATGAACTGCAGATTTACCATGCAATTATACAACCGCTGCTGATTTGTGCGTCAAAAAAAGACGTTTAGATAAGCGCAAGCTAGAATGTAAAAGGTGCCGTACCGTCCTGCAGCTGGAACCCGGTCAGTGGATGGAAAAAACATAAAGCAGCGAGGTACAAACAGGACCACTTTGGCACTCTAGTGACAGGAGAAGAGTTGAAATATGTCATTAGAAACATCCTCTCAGAAAGGAACTAAACAGAAATGTGATTGTGTCAGGTATTACGGTAATTAAATTCACCTTAGGAAAGGCATAGCTCCGTAAGTCACGTGTCCGCGCTCTCCGCGTGGTAGCTGTAGCCGCGAGGCGCTGTGTGTCTCCCCGCTGGAGCGGTGAACCTCCGCGCTCTCTCCGCTCCGCTCTACTTTATTTTCAGCTGCACCTTCAGGAGCTGCTCCTGAACAAAGACAGCCTCAGTTCACCAACAGCTCAATCTGCCCCCTCAAAAATACTGAAATCTGACTCCCGGTCTCAAGCCGTGGACCTCCACCTTTATCCAGCCCTGCACCGTTCCCACATTCTCACTGACGCACGCCATGTCTCCTCCTCAAAGTCTGACGATAAGACAAGTCTCCCACTTCATCTCCCCAAAAATGGCTGCGCTTTGCAAAGCATTATAACAAGCATATTCTATATAGCTGGTGTTGCAGACTTTAACAAAACACTTTCACATTGAAGCAAGATAATCCTCAGTATACGCCTTAGAAGAAACTGAGTATATTTTAACTCAATATTTAGTTTTTTAAATATTTAGTCACATTAGGCATAAAGCTATGTACCAAATATTCATTTATTATAGGCAATATCGTACATCATATTTGGTAGTTTATATTACCCATGCCAACTCTTTGTGTTTTTGTTTTCATTTGTTTTAGTTTTAGTTATGTATTTGTATGTATTAAGTTGTTTTTTAGTATTTAGTTTTTCATGATTTCAGTTCATGTACAGTATGTCTGCACTGTCTGTATTTTTTTTATTTTTGTAATTGCAGCTCCTGACACCAAGACAAATTCCTTGTGTGTGCAAACACACTTGGCATATAAAGCCCATTCTGATTCCGATTATAAAATGAAGTTTAAAGTTCACATTATTTATACATTGGTTTAAGTATTCAATTCTGGTTGGGAGTGTGCACTGTGTTTCCGTGATGTCTCCATGCTTTAGAAGGTTTGTCCAGGCACTCCGGTTTCTCCAGCCCAAAGACAGTGGTTGTAGACTGATCGTCATTTTTATACTGTCTAAGATGTGTAAAGAGGCTTGTCAGCATCTTTTCTTAGCTTAGTAAAAGGTGTCTCCTTACCCTATACGGAGTAATTAAATTCCATTCCTCACTAGTAAAATGCCATTTGTTTGCCTGCATGCTTTGCACATTTCCAACAAGAAAACAAGAAAGTGCATTAAAAGAAAGAGGGAATGATGAAATGAAAATATTTCTACTGCATCATGGAAATGCACAGATGTTCCTTATGAGACCGAGAGAGAGAGACAAAGAAATATGGAAAATGTCACTCAGCATGTACAGTTATTCCCAGTTGATCCCATGATTTCATGAGAAATTCAGTTCAACTTGTGATTGAACACATACAACGCTCTAATGTACAAAAACTAACCAGTAATTAAAATTTCTATCAATTTAATTCGTATTAATTTGCAAAAGTAAGAATCAGTATTGGTATTGGTCAGCTACGTCCTCCCACTATTTCATTAACACAGATTCTTCGCAGTACTAAATGAGACTGTGAAGGAAAATGTTTCTAATGCAATTTGCATAAGGTCATCTAAGTCCGTGCACTCTAGATTAAAAAAAGATGAGAGTTTACGCCAATTACAGATGTTCCATGACTTACAGTTTCTTTACTGAGAGATGCTATAGAGAACAAGTGGATTTTATCCAGATTTAACTTGGAAATTTGATCACAGACCCAAAAAAGGAACCCAAGGAATCATATTGCATGCTAATAAATACAGATGGAAACACATTTTCACTGCCAAAGCATTAATGGAGGAGGCTTTGTGTAACTGATTATATTCTCAAGCACCACAAAGTCGTCAGCACAACATATGACCTCACTTTCATGGACATTAAGGAGACAGTGATGAAGCATTCAGGCGCTTCTTCTAATGACAGCATGGTTGTGATTCATGTCTACGGGTATTTTATTTGGAGGATGGAATTTACTGTCTGAATGGCGCCTGAAAGGTGCCAAAGAGAAGAAGGAGAGATAACACTGGACATTGGAATTCCCTTTCTTTCAGCACTGATATGCCAACATCTACCCAATGAATGCTCCTGAAAAGGACTCATCAGGGACATTCATGACAAGCCGGAAGGCTCCTGTTTTGCAGATGCTTTCTTTTCAGTCTGGAAAGCCAGGGTTGGCTTTTCAAGGTTGATCTCTGAGAGCATGTTGAAGTGATCTTGTCACTTTGCTGGGTTTTGACTACTAATCAGTGCAGTTCAAACAAGAGACCACAGGATCCTTTATTATGTTGAGCAAAATGATGCAAACAGTTGTTTAATAGTCTAGTTTTGTAAAGAAATAATGTAAAGTCACTAATAAATTCTAACAATTTTTTTTTCTTATAGAAACTAAAACAAATGAGAGTATTTTTAGATAATTACAATATCATGCAAAAAGGTATTTAAGGAAATACTTTCAGATAATAAAAAATATACACCTAGATATTAATTTATTATATCCTATCCATGTATGATTTTATTGGGAATTTCTTCATACAGCAAATATTAATAATATATTTGGTATTGAAGCTAATTGGGATAATGCAACTATCATTTACTGTAATACAAGAAAGATTAGACCACAGTATACCACCGTGCATAAAAGTTTATTTCTTCTTTAATCCTCACACACTCATTGTTCGGATCAGTTATACTATAGTAATTCTATGTTATAAAACATCAGATATCCGTAAATATATCGATTTTGGAACAATTTTGTCTTGAAAACAGGGATTTTAACTACAGAATTTTTTCATACAAGATGGCCGCTAGTATTTTAAACAATGTAACATACGTTTGTTTGTTTTTCTAGGTAATAGTCTTAGATGGTTGAGGTACACTGAAAATTGATGCAGCTTGAAGCCATTGTGTAATGGTTTAGGCATCAAACAGTACTAACTGCCTACAAACTCATTTCCTATTAGCATTGTAGCTAAAACCTGAAGATGCAAAACATCTTTTCTCTTCCATTACATTTTAGTTTAAACTGCAACTTTAAAGTATGTTTTAAACAAAAATGCTAATATGTCTGGAAACAATTGTGTTTACAGCATCTGCCCAAAAGCGTTTAGGTAATGAAATGCATTGTCCAAATTGGATGTTGAGAAAGGAAACATCTGGTTCATGAGTGTATGGTACTCTTTAATGCCTTGTTTCAGTATGAGTATTTGAGTCAGAGATAACGCCAACCACAACCAAGCACTTAGATTATTAATCATATTTGAGATCATTAGACACCTTCAGTGTTTTTTCAGTGTGTGCATTGCGGAGACAGTACAGTATTATTCCTAGTCTGAAAGGTTGCTTAAAGACATGTGGAGAGTGTAAGGTTGGCAGAAAATGTGCTCTGATTTTGAAAGCATCTCCATGGTGATGCTATGTGGTAGGAAAACAGTGATGCTGAGGTGTAGCTTCAGTGGGGAGGACAGAAAGATTGTGGTTGGTGGGATGATGCTAGAATTAATATGAAATTTACAGTCTAGCATGAGTCAGCATGTTAACTAAAGACAGAAAAATTCCTATCTAGAAAAAATAATTGTTTGGTTGAAATCGAGACACAAAAGAGCAGTAAGTACGCTTATATTAAACATACTTGTGGTTTTATCATTTTGTAGACTCTTAGCCTTAAAGCTGGAGAATTGCGCTGTTTAGCTGTTTCTCTTCAATAATACATTTGATTTAAAAGCGGTTAATTAAGCTAAAATGACTTAAAACAGGTGTGATAGAGAAATAAGGAGGTTAAACCAAAAGGTCAACGATACTTCAACAAAGTATGTGGCCGGCACACTCTTTTAAAAAAGATTTTATAATCAGTGGGTCATTTTTCCTGGTTAAATAAAAGCAAGAAGAAGAAGAAGAAAATAAATATTAAACACATTAAAAAATAATCACAGTAAGGAGGGCATTAATAGAAAACCTTCACTATGTAGCAAAAGTTTGTGGATACCTTACCGGTGCACCAACTGGAACTAAGAGGCCCTTCCAACATGACGCTTCATATGCTCCATGAAAACATGATGTATTAGGATCAGAATCCCTGCCCTAAACAACACTGAACACCTTTGGAGCGAGATGGAATGCTACACCCAGACCTCCTCATCTGGCATCAAGGTCTGTTCTCACTAATAATAATAACTGTTGTGGCGGAATGATAAAAATTCCAACTTTTACTCTCCACAATCCAGATATCAAAACCTTTTCAGAAGTATGGAGGATATTGCATGGACACTAAATAGTGACACTAAATCTGGATAGAATGGTTAAAAAAATTCAGTAGCAACTGGCCTCTGCCTTGTATACAGTGTTAACTGGGCGTTTGCGTAAACATACTAGACAGATTAATCAAGTGAAACTAGGTAACAGCTATACACCAAAAACATAAATGTGACCAACATTCAACCTTGACCAAAATGACACTTTGATGCATGTGTATCTTGGCCACCCACTCTGCTGTACTCTGAAGGTGCTTTGTGCCACCAGATGTGTGTAGCTCATGCTGTGCTGGGGACACAAAGTAAGGAGAAGAGAGCTCACTGATAACCGTCCAACACAAGTTCTTTACTCTACAATGTCCTGGAGATTACTAAAGTTCTTAAAATACAGCTTACTTTGAATAACGTTTAATACACAATTAAAACATGCAACACACCCGAAACCCTGCTACTGATATGGCTAAACCCATTATGTTTTAGAAGGATGAGGTAGCAGCAAAGAGATATTATATAAATGTGAATATGTTAAAAGTTCAACTCAAAAATGCACTTAATTTCTTTCAGGCATAATAAATAAATAATTCGTTCATTATTTTAATATTTCCTTTCGATCACTCCTAAAATCTTTAGGGTTTGTGGGGAAAAAGTAAGAATTAAAAAAAGCTAAAAATGGGTTCTTCCTTTGACATTTTCCACATAAGGTCAGGTCTTGTTTAAGTTTTTATGGGGAGGGAAAACAGCAGTGAAGGTTGTATTGACTTATTCCCTGAGAGAGTGGATATTGTTTGCACATCAGTTTTCACTCATATGCAACTTCTCTCTAGCCCTTTGTGTTACACACACGTACAAACAGCTGTAATTATAAGAACCTTTGGAATTTGGGAAGGAGGCTCCATTCGCGTGCTTATCACAGCTGGAGGTATGGCGACTAGTGTTGCTGTCTCCCAGCTCCATGCTTCCCCAATTCCAATCAGAGCTCGAGTTACTGGCTGGGGAGTGTTTTTCATGATCTTTATTTTGTCCATTGGGGTTTCCTTGAGGTTCTTCAGTTTCCTCCAAGCTTCATAAAATGCAACGGTGTGTGGACTGGCTGTTCGTAAATTGGCCCAAGGTGTGAATGATTGTGTGATTATGTGCACTTGTTGTCTAGCAATGAACAGTTCCATCCAGGTTGTATCCTCCCCCTACACCCCGTGTTCACACAGTGGGAAATACAGGCTCTAACACAGCTGCCCTACCAACGCAAAAGACCTTATTTCACTAGTGTGGAACTGAGAAAAATGACTTTACAGTGTTCTGCTTTTGTTTCTCCTGGGCTTTTAGAAGTCACTGTTAACCCAACCCATAAAATACTAAAAACAAACAACGGGATTGGCTTATGATACATGACAATGGAGGTCTTGAAGGTTCCAAAAATATCAATAACTCATTTTCGATTGCAACCCTGGGATTTTTCCTCAAGGTGAATAGAGAGTACTTAAAACCACTTACTAACATGTAAATTAATTATTTCTATTGTGGTAATTCACATTCACCTAAAAAGTGTGGTTATAGTTCAAAGGGTGTTAAGAGAGGCCCCTAATTATTAGTCGAGAGACCGTACAGTTCGAATATGAGTGCCAGCCCTAAGAGCTCAGGTACGTTACTTCTAAAAGGGAAGAGGAAAATATATACTGAAAGAGCAGACTGCTGAAACGTACGACCTGGGCTCATTAGACATGGAGAGACAAGAAATCCAGCGTCCTAATAAAAGCCAAAGGAGCTGTGGCCTTCATTGGCTATTAAGCAGAGGCCATGTTCCTGTTAGCTAACTTATGTAAACAGATACAAATGCACACACATAGTTAAGTAAAGAGGAAAATACCAGTCTTGAGTGCAGTTCACTGTGGGGGATCCTGGAATCTCAGCGTCTGCGATTTGTCATCTTTGGCAGCTGTGATAAGACTGCACTACAAAAAACAAGCTATCTTGTGCATTGCCCTTGTCAAATATTATCTAGAGATTTAAAATCTACAGTCTAAAAGTGTAACAATATACTATGCCTATGTTTCAGATAGTTTAAAGGCTGTGGTTAATACTGTGTGTTAGTATTCATTTAAATACTATTAATTTACTATTAGTTTTAGGGACTGAGAGTTAATGTTAGAAGTTAAAAGAGTAGGTGTAACGAGAGGGTTTATGCAGTCTTGCAAGTCTAGCACTCACTATAAAGCATGGTATGATTCACCAAGAACTACCTACTTAGATAGCGGCAATTGCACTGGCAAACCAGTTGACAAACCACAGACCTTTGTCAGTAGCCAGTTCCCAAGAATGCAAAATTATAATATTTAAACATTGCTAAGTAGTTAAAAAAAAGGTCTTTTAGGAGATGTTTTCAGCCTTTAAGGATTTGTCTTCCTGTTGAGTGTGCATATAAAGAAATCATTAGGATTCTGAGCCTTGTGGCTAAAAAAGCATACAAAATATACATGGTCCATAAAGTGAGAAAGAGGAGTGGGGTTATTATTAGGCTTTAGGGTCACTGTAACATGTATCATATAAGTTAGTTTATTATTTTAATGTCATGTTTGGAATGAGGAAATAATAATCACATTGGGTTCTTTTTGTTTAACAAATGAACAGATTTGCCTATAAAATGGCCATAGTTTCAAAACCAACATGCAGTAAACTATAATATGGTGAAAATTGGCGGTTATTATTTATTACATTCCACACAATTTGTGTTTTAGTATTTTGGATGCATGTTTGGTTCAGTAAGGGTCGGTAATGGATTGAATCCAGGACTGTAAAATGTTCAGTTCGGACGTCTGCACTGCGCTCACGGCTACGACTTATCAACCTCCCAAAGTTCTTTCACACTACCTTGAAGCTGCGCTCCCTTCACTGGCTTCCAGTAGCTGCACGTATCAGATTCAAAACACGTATGCCTGTCTACAAAGCCAAAATTGGAACAGCGCCCTCTTACCTTTATGATCTTATCACCGCAAGCACTGCATTGTGCTCCTTCAGATCAACAAGCACTGCTCGACTGGTCCCACTGATCCCTCAGGACAGTGCCTCATGGATCAATGTCATGGATCAATGTCAATGAATTTCATTGTCAATGAAACAATGTCAATGAATGATCAATGAACAGCAGCATCACTGGCTGTCTTCAAGAAACAACTAAAGACCTTCCTCTTTCTTAATTACCTACCCAATTATAGAAACAAAACCAAAGATTCAAAATCAAAAATTGTCTTTTAACAGTTTTTTCAACAGGTTTTGGTTTGTTACACTTTATTATGATCTACTGAACTGAAATGAATTGAATTTAAATATCCATTAATGCACTCTTGTATATATCGCTCTGGGTATGAACGTCTGCTTAATGCTGCAAATGTAAATGCTCAGATTTATGCTGTCAGAGAAATGGCGATAGAAACACTATCAGCACATTTGTGTCCAAATGTCAGCTTGGCAGATGCGGTGCTGTGGCCAGATCTGTGCACAAGCTCCTATTTGGGAAAGCATTGCTTATACAAGAGAAGAGGAAAGCTGGAAAAATATGAAATAGTGCCAGGGTGTGTGTGTGTATGTGTGTGTGTGTGTGTGTGTGTGTGTGTGTGTGTGTGTGTGTGTGTGTGTGTGTGTGTGTG
>JAOUQX010000036.1:7321730-7338515 GCA_028566295.1 Liobagrus marginatus
CTATTAGGATTATTGTTATGAATTATTGTCATATAAATATTGCACATAGATGTACATCTGTAATCTGTAATAACTGTATCTAATGTCAATAGTATTTATACAACCAACCCCCCCCCCACTTCTACAATTTCCCTCTCTCCCCACCCCCACTTACAGCAAACGTTCAGATAGTTGGAAAAGTATTTCACTGTATGTTGTACCACGTATAATGTACATGTGATGAATAAACTTTGAACTTTGAACTTTGATCACTTAGAGTATGGCTACAGCAGATGTGGTGTCATATAAGGACTCTATGCATTACTAGCTTATTCCAATTTATTCTAGATTGCAGGGCACATGTTCAGAGAAAATGCAAAGATTTGTAATAAATAAAGAGCTATTACTGTTAATTAAAATGTAAACACTAGAGATGAGTGGACCTTTCCCAGTCGGCATGAGAGCTATTCATTAATCTGACCTCAGTCCGAAATGATGTCCACATTGACTATGCGCCATATTGTATCCAGCACTGCTATCAGATCATTTTATCAAGTCATCATTTGTTAGTGACTCTTAATTTATAAATGTGTGTTTTTGTGTGCATGGCGCCCTGTGACAGGTTGCTAACCCATACAGGATGTATACAGGGTGTATTCCTGCCTCACACTCAGTGAATAATTGATTTAATAACGTTAGACAGTTGTCCAATTAAAATGAAAGCTGAATCATAAGAAAGTAGGTTTTAAAATTTTACATAGTCTTCAGCCTGAGCCAGAAAATGACTTAAAGCTGAAACAGCTGGTGTTGTTTAATATTTACGGAATGAACTGGGAACCATACAGCAATGCATTTTACACATTCCCACTTCACTTATGCTTCCATTTCTCTCTTTAAAGCAGCAAAATACCCTATTATTAATTCAAGTAACTCAAGCCATATACTCTCATGTAGGATTGAGGCTTGCTATACAAGCGTTTCACACTTCACACTTTTATAGCAACTGCAAAGCTGATTACTGCAAGAAGAATTGGATTCAGTAAATTCAGATTCCGCTCTTATTTATCACATACACGCAGTGAAATGGTTTTATTCCGCATATCCCTGTTTAAATTTGAAGGTTGGGATCAGAGCGCAGGGTGAGCCAGAACGTGCGGCACCCCTGGAGCAACTGAGGTTATGGGCCCAAGGACCCAATAATGGTAGCTTGCCTAGTGCTAGGCTTGAAACCTTGACCCTCTGATCTTTAACTTATTATTATAAAAATGATCTTTTTTGTAGAGATGATTTCTCTAGTCACTAAAACATGAATAATATATTACATTGAAATAAATGCAAGCATATAAACAATAAAATAACCAGCTTCTGTGGTAACTTTAGTTCACTGCTTATTAACACCTTGTGAGAACTATATTTGTTACATTTATTATACAGGCGCACTAAGTGTTTTTTTTTTTTAAATAAATAAATAAAAAAGACACTGGAAAGTTTTTTTGTAACGTGCGTGTGTATTACAGCTGGTTTGGTTCATAACATGCTATTTTAGAAAATTGTGACTAAGAAGAATAAGCTTTGAAAAATATCCCAATGAAACAACATCATGAATGCAGCATTGAGTTTAATAATGTTCAGGTAATAGTAGCAAAATGATGTTTTGCAGGCAGTGCATTCATCGCTGATTTCCCTTTTTCATGTGGAAGCCATTAAACAGGACATGGCAGAGTGTAAAGGCAACACCCAATGCCTTGAAGAATCTTATGTAATGAAACAGATGGTAGACTGGCATCAGCTCTCTCCAAGCACGACTTTTGAGTAGTGTTAGCCAACCCCAGCTGCAGTGTCATGGGTCATTTTGGGCTGCGCACCACGCCAGCAAAATGTCCAGTCTAAGCAAGGTGTCTGTTTCTCATAATCCCACATAGTTCTCCACAAGGATTCAGTACTGTGACGTTATTCTGTAGCTATGGATGCTGTAGCTCGAGCTGGCTAAGCTAATTAAACTCACAGAAATAAAAAAACGTGTTTAGTGCATATTAGATTTATCACTCTCCCACACACTGACAAAGGCATGCATTCATGCACGGCAGCTAAAACTAGAAGGCGGCTGTGAATGTAAACTTATATACTGACTTACATATGAAACTTCAATTTAGTGTTACTTTGTGGCTTGAGGTGGTTATGATTGTGCTAAAATTACAGCATTGGTAACAACATTTTAAAACAATTGCTGGAGTGGAACAAAATGGCACACTATTTTTAGAATATTGTTCATCAATGATGCCTTGAGTAAGAGAAGGATGCCGTTTTTAACTACCAAGCAATGTTTCACCTATAAGGAAACTTAAGTAAACTTATCCAAAAGATAACATAAAAGCACCAATCAGTCACTTGAACAGACAACTATTACAATGATTACTATTACAATAAACAGACAATATACTGTAAATAGCGGTTATGCAAACAGCAATCTTCATCATTATATGAATGCATTTCCTTCTCTGTTGCCTGAAGTTATCACTTAGCTAATGAAATTCCCCACAAATTTCTCTCTCTCTCTCCCTCTCTCTCTCTCGCTCCAACACACACACACACACACACACACACACACACACACACACACACACACACACACACACACACACAACTGAGGTATGGAAATAATCTGAATAATGCGGTAGAAGGACATCTCCGTTTACACCCTGTTCTGCTTTGGCTTGCTTTATGAGCATATGGAAACTACTTCAGAGCTGATGTCAAATTTATGAAAGCCGATTCAATCCCCAATCAAAGAGGTTTTATAGTAGGACCAGATAGACTGAAACCTCTAAAGCAGGTGTGTCCAATCCTGCTCCTGGAGGGCCACTGTCCTGCAGAGTTTAGCTCCAACCCTAATTAAACACACCTGAAGCAACTAATCAATGCTTTACGATAGGTTAGAAACTTCTAGGCAGGTGTGTTGGATTTAAACTCTGCAGGATAGTGGCCCTCCAGGAGCAGGATTGGAGACCCCTGCTCTAAAGCAAGGATTAGATATTCATTTTTTCATTTTTCATTTTCAGTTCCTATTTATCACATACACATACATGCAGTGAAATGTTTTTATTCTGCATATACCAGCATATGAATTTGAACGCTGAGGTCAGAGCGCAGGGTCAGCCAGAACAAACGGCGCCCCTGGAGCAAGTGAGGTTAAGGGCCTTGCTCAAGGACCCAATGATGGTAGCTTGCCTGGTGCGAGGCCTGAACCCTCGACCCTCTGATCACTGACCCATTGAGCCACCACACCCATTATATTGACGAGGCCATTATTTATTGATTGATCTGTGTTTGGTTGGCAGGTCTTCCAACACGTAATTTTAGAAAGAGTGTTTATGTCTAGTTAATTAGCAGCAATTTTGGATTTTTAAAACCTTAATTGTAACATCTACCATCAGAAATATTGGCCCAACATAAAAATAATAACCTTTGGTCAGGATCATTTACATTTCTGTCATTTAGCAGACATCCTTATCCAGATCTACCTCATTTATCCAACTGAGCAGTTGAGGGTTAAGGGCCTTGCTCAGGGGCCCGGTAGTGGCAGCTTGGTCTTGCTGGGAGTTGAACCCACGATCTTTATAGCAGCAGCCCAACATCATAACCACTAAATAACCATTCCAAGACTTAAATTATTCACACTATTAAAACCACATCAAAGCTAAGGTTCCAATAGTACACGCTGCTATACCGTAAAGCTCTATATTACAAACAACAGTATGACAATTACAAAATTGTACATTATGTTCACAACACCAAAGACCTGCCTAAATGCATAGCATTTGAGATTTATTAGTGTGTAATATAAAATCAGTCTGCACCAAGCTTTTAATGCTAAAACCTATGAACTGGTGGAGATTGCTAGCCATGCTGAAACACACCTGTGTTCTTATACTATTTCTTGATGGACACTCATTAAAGACTGAGCTCACAGATAAAGCACATATCATTCAAAAACACAGAAACTAAACTTTATTGCCAATAAAAATAATACTGACTCATAAAACGTCAAAACACACTCATGCACATGCACAAAATGAATTTACCCTGGTTCAGTTCCCACATGCTTTAGGCGGGTTATCCCCCCTGATGAGCTGCTTTGTGATATTATGGAATAACAGAACCTCCCCATAAACAAGTGTAAAAAATATTGGCTCATAACACAGTCAAATCATGCTGACAAAAATGTAAACCACATGGCATACATTTCCCAGAAATAATAAAGCATTTAAATCTGGGCGTAGTATAAACACCGTAGGGATGTATGTGGATAAGTATACATTATTTAGTATGAACTGATAATGTGCTCTAAAAAGATATGCATGACACTAGAGTAGTAGATTAGGACTGGGAGGATAGGAGTGTAAAAGTGAAATGTAATAAGAGCCTATGCTTTTTTGTTCATGGTATAGTATATAGTTTGTATTTATTAAAGTTTAAATTAAAATTTTTATTCTAAATGGAAGAATCCAAAGGATTTTTGATGTAAAGTCTCTAATATGAGCCAGCCATGACTACTTGGGTCATGTTGGTTAAAACAAATATTAGAGATACAAATAGTTGTAGCACATAACTCATAGTGAACGTGGCTATATCTCCAAATTAACAGTTTAAGTTCAGTCCTGGTAGCATCATCTCGAGTTTAAGATGAATTTAACTAAATGCAACCGAATAAACACATGCAACTATACACTGCACTCCAAATGAAATAATTTCTAATAGTTTAGTAATGAAAAGAGTTAACCTTGACACCTTCTTTAGTTAAACAGACATATTTCACCTCTAATCACATCACTACAAGATAAATGTTTAGGAAAACAACATAAGGAGTCGTTCATATTAAAAAAGTGTGACAGTGCTCAAATCTGTTGTGCAGTAGGCTAAGAAACAAATAGAAACACATAACACATCATGAACACTTCTATTGTCTCCCTGGACAATTAACTCTTGGTTTTGGAAAGAAGCTGGGCGGCTTGATCCCAGACCCTCTACGTGGTGCCATGGGATTCAACCCAAAACCGGCAGCAAGAGGGCAAGGTCAGTGTGTGTGAAAGATTGTCCCTATTTTCCCTTGTCTTTATCCTCTTCTGCTTCTTTATCATACCCAGATCTGGAGCAAAGAACATATATTGTGAGAAAAATGACAAAATAATATTTGCATCTGCTTGGCCAGAGATGTTTTCATAATGGTGTGAAAGTAATGAACATTCTGCATCTTGTCCAATGACCTTTTCCTCTTATTCTCTAGTGTTTATGAGTCATACAAAATCCAACAAAAATTAGGGTTAGGATTAGACCTCCAAGTCCCTATACAACTGCAATCGTATACCATACAAATAATCTATGTTCAATGAACATGATGTTCAGAAGGATGTTGGAATTTCTGCATACAAACATTAATGTCCTCCTGCGAGCCCGACACAACTAGTAGTTTGCTAGCTCTGCTAATAATAATTGCTTGTATCTCTCTGACAAATATAAAGTGATTAATTCATACAAGACAAATCTGCCAAACTTTCACTTCCCTAATGGTATACCACAAAAATCATAATCTTAAAAATCCCTAACAGTAGCTACATAAGAAGGAAAGATAAAAACTAGATGAAATTATATGGAAGCTGGAATGTAATAATGGTAAATGATTACTCTTTTGCTTTCACTTGCTGATTAAGTGAAGTGGCAGACTCGACAGAAAAAACTGGAGAAAATCAAGGTCAAGAGTTCTTATACACAGTTTTTTTTTAAAGTGCCTTAGGGGGTCGTTAGCTGACTAGCCTATGACTGAGGGCAAACAGAAGCCCTCGTTAAGTTTGTAGAGCTTACATCCCCACCCCATGTAAATACACACAGATCTGAAGCAGCAGGATTAACGGACACACACTATTCCTATCTTTGTTTGAGGACTGTGGGTAAAGTGAGCACGTATACACAAACATACACACAATGAGTAGCATTTCTGGGGATAATACTCCAAATAAGCATTGTTTAAGGCTGGTGGATGGGTTGGATGGACCCTACAGTAAAAGAAATTATTGTGAATGTGTATGTGGGAGGTGAAATAACACCATTAATATTGCAGCACATTTTATGACATCATCTGAATAAAAAAAATGTATCCAATTTCAAGGAAGTGTTTTCTGGCATTGTTGAAATGCATTGTGTAACTCAGTGGAGTCCAGAGAACAAAGATCTCCAATGGTTTGTGGAGCAAAATCAGGGGTTCCTTGTTTAAAAAAAAAAAGTCAATTATAGTTAGTTCAAATAATAATATATACACATTGTTTTTAAACATATGCTATTTATTATATAGATTTTAGAATGAACATGTTTTTTGATTGCTTAGTGGCATTGAATCAATTTAAAGCATAATTCCATAAGTAAAGAAATAATAATAAATAAAAACATAAATAATGCCCTTGTAAACCTAATACTGTATGTTTCATTTGGGATAAGTTCCAGAAATTTAAAGCTCCATGGTTTGAATAAATGACACAGGACGAAATATCTAGACTGAGTTTGCCGGGGGGAGGGGGCGGGAGGGGGGGGGGGTTGCACTACATGGCCAAAAGTTTTTTGGACACCTTACTATAGCACACCCATAACTTTGTCTTTCCCAAAATCGCAGCTGTCTACAATGTCTCTGAATGCTGTAGCAATGAGATTTACCTTCACTGGAATTCAGAGGTCCAAACATCGTTCAAGCATGACAATGACCTTGCGAACAAAGCTATCGTTGTGCCTTAATGCCTAAAAATGCAGAAAATTCTGATAAACATCTAAAGTTGATGTAAAGCAATTTACTTGGGACAGAGATGAAAGCCTTATGTTCTTCCTGCTCTGAAAAATGATGTTTACGCCTTAAAATACACAAACTCACAAACGGCAACTAATAATGGTGATTAAACATTTATCAATGATATAATTTAACACCAGTAAGTAATAAATAAATTAACATGTACATTTATTACAATTGGAAACTTACATTTATCTCATTTATGCAACTTAGCACTTGAGAGTTAAGGGCCTTGCTTAAGGGCCAGCAGTGGCAGCTTCATGAACCTTCCAATCAGTAGACTGATACCTGATACCCATGTCCTGACCTATAAAGACACTTTTAAGCACTATCATTAGTCTTTAAATAACCCGGACTTTCTATGTGACTTTGTATAGAATCACTTATCTATTATTGTGCCTTTGATCAGCCTCAATATCAGCCTAATTGATGATTACATTTACTACTTTCTTAATTTTTAAGAACCCAGATCTTGGAATAAATTTTTATTATCTATGTGTACGAACTACAATGTGGGAAAAAAAGCATACTTCTAGGTTGCTTTATGTTAGCAAAAAATAGAGCTAAACAGCTAACTGTAATGAATGGTTTGTGTACCTTTACCTTCCCAAAACAGTAAACTGTATAGTCATTGTTTCAACTTATATTAACGTAATATTAGATATAAAAGTATCTACAAAATACCACTATATAGTACAATTAATTTGAACGGAAATGAATGATGCTTTGCTTGTTGTGGAGGCGAAGAGCATGTTGAATTCTGGGTTTAAAAACCTCTTCAATTTTCATTGGTGTTCTCTAGTCCGATGTTGGAAATTTCCACATTACAATTTGGCTAAACCTAGCAAGCTAATTGCTTGCATTGCAGTTCAGAGTATTGCCTAGTCATGTGGCTTGTTTGCTACATTGGTTTAAAAAAAAAAATGAAACCACACACAGACACACACACACACACACACACACACACACACAAAACCTCCATTTGTGTCCATCTGTCTAATGTAATAGAAGCCGCAGTAATGTTCACTCTGAACAGAAACTGGAAAAAATAAACAGCAATGCATTAATGCCCAAAATTTTGATAAACATCTCTGACAGTTAATGTAGAGTAATTTACTGGAGTCCAAGCCTCACTTTCCCTCTTCCTTTCCAAAAAGTCAGACAGAGATGAAAGGCTTCCTATTTGAAAAGTTAAGCTCATGCTCTAAACAACCAAACAAACAAAAATGTGTTTAAAACCATTTTAATTTCGGAACTTAAGGTGGATCCATTGATTATATCATTTAATGAATAATGAAAATATGACGGTATATTTTTAAATGACGTTGATGACACCTTTGGTCATTGAAAGCAGGTTGTATTTTCCTGTTATATACTTACGCTATGAAGACAAAACCCATTAAAGGGGAAACAACACAGGAACTAGGAGCCAGGGTACATATAATGGACAAATGGGTTTTCCTGTAAAAGGAGTGTATACTAAAAGCTAGCCAACACAGTAGTAAGCATATAAAAGATAAAGTGGACAACATGATTTATAAAAACACACAAAAAAGAACCTCATAGGTGTCTATTTTATGGATGAGCTCCATTTCAACAACTTCCTTACAGACCCTTCTGCGTAAACATAGCAGTCTGGAATCGGTATAACCCACATGTACTGATTTACATCCATCTTAATGGTTTATCCTCTAGTATTGGACATAAAGACTGCAATACCTCTGGCCATGGTGCAGTCCTTCTGAATAGCAGTCATTGTCACTGAAGGAACCTGTGTGAGCCTGTACACAGGTGAAATGTGAAAGTCAGGTACCTCGACATGAGCTACTCATACTTAACAAGACAAACAATCCATGAACAACTTTAGAAGTTTAGAACTTGAGGATTTCACATATTTATCTGGACCTTTATAAAACTTTATGAAACTTTATAAAAGGTAATGAGACAACAGTGCTGTTTTACGACAGAATTTTTGTCAAAGAAAATTATGAACTATATTTACAGTCTCACTGTGACTATGCCTTCATATCTAAGGCGCTTCTTATGTGTGACATCTACAGGAAAAGAGTAAAAAAACCCTCACTTTATTGGCAAAGTCCTTAACCTTTTCACATCTTATTCCATTTCCCGTATATAATAATAGACTAAAGAAATGTTTCTATGGGCAGAAATTAGTTTGTCTTGTAAGGTACTAAAATCTTCTTATAAAGCATGAGCTGTTGATTGATCAGCAAAGAATTTTAATAGTAATTAGGGCTGACCTCTGACCCTAGTTTAGATTAGATATATAAAAATGCCATACCTTCAATGTATTAGAGTTACATCATTCAGCAGACGCTCTTATCCAGAGAAACTTACAACTGCAAGTGGTAACAAGCAGTGGTAGCTTGGCAGTGCTGGGACTCAAACCCCAATCTTCAGATCAGTAGTCCAACACCTTAACCACTGAGTTACCACTTCCCCAATGTATGGCAAGACATATTACTACATTACATTACATCACATCACATCGTTTTTCTGGCATTTGGCCGATGCGCTATATTTTATGTAATTTAACTGAGCAGTTGGGGGTTAAGGGCCCTTCTCAAGGGCCCAGCAGTGGTAGTATGGTGGTGTTGGCATTTGAACCCATGCTCTTCTGGTCAGCAGTTCATCACCCTAACCACTGAACATGGTACACAGCATTTTGTGGTCTCTTGTAACGGCAACAAAGACTATTTATTTGGAACAAATTATCCATCTTATTGATTAACATTGATTAGAATCTAGAATAGGACTGGTGTCATTTTAGGTATTCCTCCTGTAGTTACCACAAGCATTGCAAAATTGATTTACTCTAAGTGAAACACTTTTACTAAGAGTGAAATGATCATTTTACTCATTAGAAGTCAAAACACATTATATAATAAAGTAAAGTTTATTGGTCACATGCATATCATACAGTGAAATTCTTTGATTCCGCATATCCCAGCATACAAATTTGAACGCTGGGGTCAGAGCGCAGGCTCAGCCAGAATGAATGGTGCCCCTGGAGCAAGTGAGGTTAAGGGCCTTGCTCAAGGGCCCAATGATGGTGGCTTGAACCCCCAACCCTCTGATCACTGACCCAGAGCCTTATATCGCTGAGCCACCACCACCCCATTAGACATAATACCTGTTAGACATATACAATAGGGGTGACTAGGAGCTTACTTCTCCCTAAATCGTTACATAATCACTCTATTTTTGCTTGCTTGTGACTATTATTCAATGTAAACATCATTCGGTGTATTTTATATCATCAATCCACCATGATGCGATATATTAGTGTGATGATGCAGGAAGGCTGATCTGAATGCAATACACATTCCAACCTTGATAGAGTTCAAATAACAGACTCCCATAAACAGGCCAACAGACTCCATAAAAGACTGCATGAAATATGGACCTTCCAGAGAAGGTTCTCTTACCCAGTGTCAATGTCAGAGAATGGCATTGGCAATCACTGAGTTACAGCCTTGATTCGAAAAAATTTATAATGGAAAAAATTATAAAATGTGTGTGCAGTTAAGCCAAGAACATTTTAATTTTGTACATCACCCTCCAACCTTTATTTGCATTTATCGTTGCAAATGGTTGTTGCAGTCTGGTTTAGTGTGATCATCACAACAGAATAACTCTGATACATTGTTCATTAGAGCATTTTTCCATGTAATAAAAAAGCATTTGATGATGGCGTGAGTGAACTGGCCTGTGAGAATGCAATTTAAAACTATTAACAGCGCAGCCACATGTTACACACTCTTCCTTAGAAATTGAATCATTTCACATGAGACCTGAAGCAACAAAACATAGCACAGAATAGTTCAAGATCATTTCCCGGAACTTCATCCATATGTAAACTAGGCTAGGTGTATAAACACACTGCATGTATGAATACCGTATTATATATAGTGTACACACACTGATATTAGATCTATGAATCTATGAAGATAGATAAAAATGTCTATATTTTTTAGCATAACACAGTTCAAACATCCACATCATTCTTGAAGAAGTTAATCGTTTCAGATCAAGGAAAGAGAAAGCAGATGGGATAACAGAATGCCATGAAAGGTAATTGGATGAGCTAGAACATACTGGGGTAATGTAGGGGACACCTTATTCTCTTCCTACTCCCCATGTTACTCATCAGCGTTATCAGGCCATGGAAAGAAAAAGGATCCCAGAGTCCAGGCTTTTCACACAAGCAGCTACATGGTGTGATACATTAGTCATTTTGAAAGTTAAGTGGGAGGTTAGATGTTCAGGAAGAGAACAAAACGCCGAGAGGAGACAGAGAATACAAAGGGATGACTGCGTGAACAGGCAGGGAATGCTGATTTCCTTTCACAGGCTAAGCCAAATCAGCACCAGCAAGTCAAATTAGAACCTATCACTATAATACCTCTATTCTTATTATATATGTTATAATGCACTATTCAGCATTATAACATAGATCTTTTCGTCTGCTTTTAAATGGTCAAAATCTGTTGATCGCAATGTAGCGGTTTTTTGTTAATGTTCTTTAATGTTTCTTAATGTGTTCCTTAATGCAAATTACAGGTATATTAATGTGATTGTTCTAATTCATTACAGTTTAGATAGATAGATAGATAGATAGATAGATAGATAGATAGATAGATAGATAGATAGAGAGGATCAATCTATCTATCTTGGAATGGAGGGAGGGGAGAGATATTCGGGACACTTCCTCGTCAGACCACCAGAGGTCCACAACCCCCAGATATTTCTAACTCTACTTCAGAGATGTCTTTGTTTATTTGATATTTTTCAAGCCTTATGTTGGGTTTGTTAATAAATTCTGCCCTTCTACTTGAATAATAAATTTTTGATTTTAAATTTAATTCAAGATTTTTTTGTCATATTCGAAGTTATTTATATTAGACAACGTGCAGTGAAATGAATGCATTACTGACACCCCTTTTACTGCACATATAAATGTACTAAATTAAAAATATTTAATAGGAATTATCCACAATAGAATTTGATGCACAAAATGTTGCATGTTGGGGCACAAAAAATTGCAAACACAATAAAATGCGTTATAGTTGATAGTAGTAAAAGTTGAACATTCTGTAAGAAGGGAAGTATTCTGTCCCAAAAATATTTATGGGAGGAGTCTCCAGTGTCCAGTGGTGGATAATCCATGTTTTATTAAGTTACTTTGCCCTGCTTGGTTTCCAACTCTCCCAGCACAATCAGTTGATTACCTGGACCAGGTGTGTTCAGTCAAGCAGAAGCTAGAAGATACCTTGGGCCTAGATATCTAGAAAAATCACTTGGGTATTTCTCAATACCAAGTAAGCGAAGCTCGGACTTGCGTCCTTATTAGTTCGGACTTGGCAAGTTTGACTCTTTAGAACAAACTCCCAAGGATGGGAGGACACAAGTCCGGTTTTTCTGAAATGGAATAGCAGCGTACTTGATTTCATGACGTGTTAGCCAGAATTCGTCGGGGTACATGAGCACTGAGCGCCGGTGAGCGCCT
The DNA here is from genome assembly GCA_028566295.1 of Liobagrus marginatus. Taxonomy (NCBI): domain Eukaryota; kingdom Metazoa; phylum Chordata; class Actinopteri; order Siluriformes; family Amblycipitidae; genus Liobagrus; species Liobagrus marginatus. The sequence continues at coordinate 7,334,069 of JAOUQX010000036.1, forward strand.
GAATCTCACAACTCCGAAATTGTCTGCGCAAATTTTCAAATAGGTGCTAACTTTATAAAAGGTGTAACATACCCAGCGCGCGCTCCCGACGACGCGTCACTTCAGGGTCACAGCCGGGTGATGTCATTCGCCGCGGCGCAACGCTTCCGGGTCACGCAGTATATAAACAGCGCCAAGACAGCGGCACAACGCGTTGTATTGCTCTTTTGTGAAACAGTGCCAGTTGACTAACGTTTTGCTATTTTATGTGCTTTTCAGAAGACCAAGCCAAGTCCTTGAAGCCCTCACAGCCTTTGCTGCCTCAAGTCACGTTATTCCAGGGAGAGACTGCCTAAGTTACTCTTGAAACCTTTGGATCACTACTGATCAGGAAGACTCCTTCTGTGGACTGTTTAAGTACTTCCTATTTATGTTGCATTTCGTGTCTCTCTCTCACTATTGTGGAATAAACACCTTGTTTTCATGCTGCAAGTGGATCCTTAGTTTGTGCTCATTGTGCACTTCACTGTCACGTTACAAAAGGACTCTAGATTTTAAGTTTAAAACCCAATATTCACACCTCAAAAACTCTTAAAACTACTTTTCGTAACACAATAGTATTTAAAAAATATTTTTGTGGGTTATCTCCTACATCATTGCTGGAAATGGGATTAGGAATTCTGGGATACCTGGCTGACTCGTACCGATGCATCGTCAATAAAAGGAGCAGATCAAGTACATAACGGGATTTGAACCGTACTTGGCTAGATGTGAACTTTGAATTGGAATAGTACTTGGGAACTGACTGATGACGTTTCACAAGAACACAAGTACAGACAAGAACACATATTGAGAAACAGCCCTAGTCTTCCTCCCATCATCAGAAATAGTATCTTCCAGCTTCTGATCGATTGAACGAACCTAATCCAGGTCATTGTAGTAGTCGGTAGCGCATGGAGAGTCTGAAAACAAGCAAAGCAAAGTAACGTATGGAACATGGATTACCCACCTCTGCCAGTGTCAGTACTTTGGCCCCCAACAACCTCCACAACCACCCCAAAGAAAGGAAATGAATATTAAAAGGAATGCCTGAAAGGAAATGAATGTTAAAATATAACTGAACATGTTTATCTGATATTCTGCGACATTAAATGTAACTATAAAGAAACATTTTGTCATTCTTTTGCAACTAATATTTCATTTGGACAATTGCTTTGATAAACGTTGTGAGAGAGCACTTAACCCTGTTACTGATTATTTTTGTTTAACAGCACACCTCAGTGTTTTATACCTTATTACATAGGTTTATCAATCTGCCATGACAACAACACTAAGTCCTACTGTTTGTAGATGTGGAACACAAACCCGAGTCATGAGTCACAAGCTGACTTAGATCACTGGCCTGTGTCATGCCCTTGAATGCCCAAAAATCCCCTTAATTTTTCCAGATGAAGCAGGGCAGGGTTGACTGAACACAACTGGAATGGGTAAATTGCTTTTGTGTCTGTACCACCAGGAATTTTCCCAACCAGGGTGCATAACACTGTCCTGTTTCCTTAAAACAAAACCGCAAATCAGTACTGCTATTTTACCTTATGAGTTTGTAATTTAGAGTCAAACAGGAACAGAAAATGAGGCCTTTTGCCAGTATCCATATTCAACAGTTTTCCTATTTATTTACTGATCCCATAGCAGAAATTTCACTTCAAAGATACTCAAAAAAGAGGACTGTCCCCGAAAACAAAACATCAGGGTTGAAAGGTCATGTGAAAGCGACACAGAAGAGCGTCAACCGGACACCAGAAATCTGTAAGCTCAAACATCATGCGGACTTGAAGAAAGACGATTAAATAGACAACAAACAACAGCAGCATTTGTATACATCTCCTGTGTCCAATATTTATTTATTCCTGCTTTTTAAGCTATTCGGAAATTCATGAGTCTTCAATCTAGTTTATAGCGATCTGTTGAAGTGTGCAATAAAGTGTCTTTGAAGCTGCATCTTAAAACATTAAGCTAAACACACACTGAATGTAATTGAGTTTAGTGACAGTCCAGGAATGTCCCGAATCAGCATGCGGCAAAATTAAATGTGTTTGCTTTTTAAATTTCCGTGAGAACAGTTGGAGAGGAAGATAAAGCATGTGAAGAAGATAATGGTACTTAGAACTGAATCGTCAATAACAACAGTTCTGGCAGTGGTGCTGGCTACAAATCACAATTTAAAAATGAATAGATATTTTAACATTTAAAAAATCTAAGCAAAAATGTATATGATGTGTATTTAATATGCATTTAATAAAGCATCCAGACATCTTTAAGATTGATAATAGTGATTCATGCATTTGCTTTACATCGGTTGCACCACATGACCTCACTGTTGATTAGTTTCTCATAAGACGTTGTTCCGCTTTTAGTTTATACAGACTGGGAACCCTCGCTTTGTCAATAACTACCAAATCTTTGCATCGTTACATTTTTTTATACACTTTCTAAAAATTTTTATATTCCCTGCTCTTAAATTTTTACATAAAGTAGGCAATAATTAGGAATAGGTATTATGGGATACTCATGCAGTGGTCTCATATGGTTCTGGCCTCCGCACAGGTGTATGTTTTGCCTAAAATATTTTTTAACACCCTTAGTGATCACATGATGCATCTTTCCCCTTGTGTTCTCAGAAAAGGTTTCAAAGCCGATGACTAGAATAAAGTGATTACTGAAGTAAAAAGGCGCATATGTTGGTTACCATATTTCATATTTATATCATGTCTATACTGAACTCTTCCCTAGTCTTTTGACTGACAGCGGAAGGTCTAGTATGCATAGCAGCTGTTTTTAGCCAAGAGTGTATCTGACTGACATGCAATGTAACCAGTGATCTAACAGTAATGATGAGCCACAGTGCAGGTTATTTAGACAGGCCCCCTGGGCTGCTGCACAGTTATGAAGCATATATAACACACATGCACATGTGCGTCTAGAAGAGAACCCTAGCTAATAAAAGCAAATTTGTGTCTAATCTACTCAAATTTATACCAACTAAAATCAATATCTAATCAATTAATTAAGTATGCTTAATTAAGATGTAGTTTATTCTAATGAATGTATTTGAGAAATGTATTAAAACAGAAAGATGTATTGTTTCAGCCTTACCCAAGGGGTGTGGAAACATGCAGGTTTGTTCGTTACGCACCTCAATCCGTTCCACGCCTGATGTTGTTGGTTTTCCTCCTATTTATAAAATCCAGACAATTGGACGATGAAACATTGATTAAAATTAAAATGCAATCTATACAAAACAAAATTCACTTTAAAGAAAGGTTTCCTACGAAACAAAACTTAATGAAGCTGTCAAAATCATGTCTGAACCACTACATGCTCAGAGAAATTGCGCATCTTATGATGTAGCGTATCTTACTCATGCTGAATATAAGAAGTTCATGGGTTCGATTTGTACCCAGGGTATGGAGCCTCATCAGCCGGGCACTCAGTCTCACCAGCCTAGCACTCAGCCTCACCAGATGGGCACTCAGCCTCACCAGACGGGCACTCAGCATCACCAGAAGGACACTCAGCCTCACCAGACGGGCACTCAGTCTCACCAGACGGGCACTCAGCCTCACCAGACGGGCACTCAGCCTCACCAGACAGGCACTCAGCCTCACCAGATGGGCACTCAGCCTCAACTGACGGCACTCAGTCTCGCCAGATGGGCACTTAGTCTCACCAGACGGGCACTCAGCCAAACCAGACGGGCACTCAACCTCACCAGACAGGCACTTAGCCAAACCAGACGGGCACTCAGTCTCACCAGACGGGCACTCAGCCTCATCAGACGGGTGGTCAGTCTCACCAGACGGGCACTCAGCCTCACCAGATGGGCACTCAGTCTCACCAGACGGGCACACAGTCTCACCAGACAGGCACTCAGCCTCACCAGACAGGTACTCAGTCTCACCAGACGGGCACTCAGCTTCACCAGAAAGGCACTCAGTCTCACCAGAAGGGCACTCAGTCTCACCAGACGGGCACTCAGTCTCACCAGATCGGCACTCCTACTCCCCAGATGGGCACTCAGCCTCCCCAGATGGGCACTCAGCCTCACCAGATGGGCATTCAGCCTCCCCAGATGGGCACTCAGCCTCACCAGATGGGCACTCAGTCTCACCAGATGGGCACTCAGCCTCACCAGACGGGCACTCAGCCTCAGCAGACAGGCACTCAGCCTCACCAGACGGGCACTCAGCCTCACCAGACGGGCACTCAGTCTCACCAGACGGGCACTCAGTCTCACCAGACGGGCACTGCTGTTATAATAGTATCAATAGTTCAGCCCAAACAGTTTTTGCACACGATGCTGTTGTTGCGCACGCGCGCCAACGTTCCAACAGCCACAATACCGCCCGAGGGCTCTCTATAGCCATATAGCTTAACTGTTTTCTTTTTTTTTTTTTTTTTTTTAATA
>JAOUQX010000036.1:7338615-7350189 GCA_028566295.1 Liobagrus marginatus
TCTTCTTTTCTTCAAGTGACAAGCTGTTTTCACCATCTAGGTATGGGTTCATACCAGGTCAGTGCTTCTGTCTGGTGATGTCATCGGAGGCCTGTGGATGAATAATAGCTACCCTCCTGCTCTTACAACAGCATGGCTGATGTAATTATTTTAATCTCTCCGTCATCAACAGGGCTGCTTTCAGGATCAAACATGTCTTATCAATTTTCTCTTTTTCACCCTCTCTCTCTGCTCTAGCTCGCTTCTGTCTTTTTCTCTGATTTCTTCCCTTTCTTCCTGAGCTGAACTTTAGTTTTCTCAATCTCTCAGTTATCTCTTGCTGTTTGGGTTCACTGCATTTCTGATTAACCGTAGTAGTAGGTGGGCGATGGAGTAATCTTATCACATTATTTATGATAATATATAAGTAGATATAAATGTATATATAGTTTTGCCATGGATCAGTTATTTAACAAAATGATTGTCTGCAAGACACTAAAATAACAGAATTTACACAAATTATCCAGTCCAAAAATTTACATCCCCTGGATTCTTGATATTGCGTTTATACCAGCATGATGAGCGACTGTTTTTCTGTTTTAGGATACTTTTTTATTAGACCCTTGTTCATTATGAGCAGTAAAACTGCAGACAATTCTTTAGAAAAATGAATGAGGTCCTGCAAATTCTTTGCTTTTTCAGCATCATCTGCAACTTTGACTCATTTCCAACAGAGCCTATAGGTATTGTAGAGATCCATCTTTTCCATGTAAAAATGTAAAACGTATCAAAAGCTTTTAGATAATTTCCTTAGGTGTTCCTATTTACATGGCTGGTGAGCGTATGACCGACAACAATGCAAGGTTAATCATTACCAGCAGAGGGCAGCATTCATCAACGGATTCACATAATGAGCTTCAAAAATTATAGAGTAAATTTGATAGATTGATACACTTAGTAAAATGCAATTTACAATATATTAGACAAAATTAGCATATGAGCGGTATTAAAATTCTGTCTAAAATATCTTATATGTTTAGTATATTTATACTATATAGATCACGAACCCACCTTATAGACATAGTTTACTATTTTAAAGCTTTCCATTTCAATTTCTTGTTCTAGTGGCAAATTATTCTGCAAATTATAAAAAGAAGAAGGCTTTAATTTGTGTCACATAATTTTCAGCACCCGTAAATTCCTCTTCTTGTTGTTTGCCTAACTCAGCCTAGAGCCTGGGTTTCCAAGCCTCTGGAGGCGAGAAATTTAAGGGCATTGTGCAAGGGTCCAACAGTGGCTGGGTAGTGCTGGAGCTTAAACCCCAATCATCCAATCAACAGTCCAGAGCCCTGAGCCACCGCTATCCAGTTTCAATTCTAAAGTAAATGTAAATGTAAAAAATAATTCCCTACCTGTTAACAGAATAAGAAAATTAAAATGTTAAAAATAGTAAAACAAATATGGCTAAAAATAGGCTTTTTATTGTACGCTTATAATAAAAAAACCAAATGTTAATTAGACTAGATTCAAAATAGTAGCTTGGGCTGAGATGTGTCATTCTGAGATTCGGCCCTCAATTAATTTCTGGTCAATGGAGATCCTACACCCCTACACAGATATAAATGTGTATATAATGTTAGTTAATGTTTTTCTTAAAAAAAAAAAATAAAAAAAAAACCCTTTGGTAACAGTTGTCTTTTTTCAACAGGTTTGTGTTTTGTGCACTTTGTTGTAATTTTGCGAACCGGAATTGGAAATATTAATTGATGGAGACTTTAAAGTACTCTTTTATGTCGCTCTGGATAAGGGCGTCTCCTAAATGCTGTAAATGTAAATATAATCTTTTGTATTGAACATTATCTTTCCTATAATGTATTTATACATCAGAGCAGTTGAGGGTCAAGCACCTTACTCAAAAGCCCAGCTTTGTGGTCCTTGAACATGAACTCACCCTTCTGATTAGCAGTCCAACATCTTAACTACTAAACTCTTACTTCCCATACAATAGGAATACAATGTTATGAATAACACTCTAGTGAAAAGGAATAGTTAGATTTAGCACTGCTGTTTCTGCAAATGCACGAGAGTCACTTTGTATATATGGAGAGGATAAAGGGATACACATATACAACTAGAAAGCAGCAGTAATTATACTGTACACCTACACGTTGATAAATTGTTGTCCACTGAAGTTTGCACAAAGATGTAGTGCTCATGTTATAGCCTGTCGTGTTTCCATGACAACAGCGTCATACTCCAGCAACTGTGTTTCAAATTATGGAGACAATGTGATGTTTATAAAAGTGCCACTGTAAAAAATTGAAACGATTATAGGGTGATGAAATTTGAATTCAGTTATCCAAATAAATGTAAAATGAAACACCAGAACCTGACCATTATACATGCAATAATTCAAGTGCAATATTTAGCTATGTAAAATGTAATAAGCACACTGACACATTTGCTTACATATTTTTAATTCCATACAAGCCACAGTATCAGATAAGACCCCACTTGGATGGTCAGGTCTGGACAAGAAATATTCCCTAAACAACAATCTGATACACATAGTCTCAATGCTAGAAATGGGATCAACTGACGCTCAACATACAGCAGAAATGTAAAATAGAAATGCAGATATATAAAATAGACAATGAAATAGACATCTTTTACAAACAAATCTGAGGCAGGGCCATGGAGCCATGAGCGCCAACATAAATGCTTGGTCACGAGGACATGAGAGATGCACATGGTTGCAGGTATTTGCATCACACATTTGAGTAGTCAAATAAGTGTTAGCCAGGTGTACTTTCCAAGAACGGTAATGGCAACTTTTACTGTGTAGGTCTGGGGTTGTCAAAACTTTTGCCATTAAACTATTTGGAGGAATGGATTCTCAGTCCAGATTTATTTATGAGCATAATCCAATTAAACTTAGTCTTGCATACCCATAGGGTTTAACAATATTTTCTCAGATTTTTAAGCCTTATACAGTATATAGCTCTTATAGCTATAAGAGACTATAGCAAAAGTGGATTTGCTATAATTGCTATACGTTTTTAGAATTCCAAGTTTTTAACGGTGACTAAGTCACAGAAAATTGCAAAAAAACATTTTTTTAAATTCCGATTCTTACATTTGTTTTTTGAATTGTTAGCTTACCTGCTCAAAGCTTTTATTTACATAAGATTCTAATGACAACATATTTCATGTTTATTCCTTAGTTTTCAAGACCTCTATTTATGTTAATGTAGAAATAAAAGTTTTGTTTTGTTTGCAAATTACAGTATTGACAGTGTTATAAATACAAATATATATTTGTATTAGATTGTTCAAGTCAATATCGGTTATGCATATCGGTTATCAGTCACATAAGCATGCACATACTTGATATGGGTGTCGCTTTTAAAACACGAATATCAGTAGATTTGACATTAGACTATTGTCAGATGCGCTGGACTGCAACACAGAAGCTTATATTAACAAAGAGAGCATATAACTGGCATCTAAAACAATAAATCACAGTTTGTTGGCCAAACCGTGGCACAGGTCAAATCCAACGAATCAAAATGGCTTTCAAAATGTTAGCTAAAAGAGTTTCCATTTTCTGTACCATATGGAACATACAGTATCAGACATCTGAGCCTGAGACCACATTTGGCCAAACCTAAAACATTAGGATAATTATTTAAATAAGAATAACATGACCTTGATGATAGTTTCCATTACTGAAATAAATTTATATGAAATTACAATCCTCATTTTGACAAACAGTGGCTTACACATGACCTACAGGTTTCTGCCATTATTTGCTATTTAAAATTTGCATTTTTATGCAAGTCTACATATAATCAGTTTAGTTATAAATGGGTTATAAACGCAATGGATGTAAGATAAGAATGAACACATTAATTGGTGCAGACTTATATATACACTAATACACAGTGTATACAGCAAATACAAGATCATTTTAACTGCTCAAACTTGCGTGTGAACTATTTAGCATGCTTACCCGAACATTTAGTAGCATACACGAACACTGACCCCTTGTGGTGAGGAGATATGTGGGCTTATGCGGAATGATACGCCAAGTCGGAAAACTGCGTTTAGAGTTGCATATTAGCAACAGACAACCATTCACACACACATTCTCTCCTATGGACAATTTAGCCAATTCGCCTATGCCCAATCTAATGCTAGACAGTCTGCCATCGTGCCGCCGTAGAAGCAAACCAAGTGAGTGGATGATTGGCTTCGATAGCTATCATTATGTTAATGCAGTTGAGCTTTGACTGAAAATTTTGCATTTTGGGAATAAGCTGGCGCACTCCTGCTTCAGTCTTACCTTAAGGAAGTGGTCTGAAACAAAAAAAATGTGTCTACAGATTAATTTATCGATATACATAAATATAAACTACAGATTTGTTTTAGGATATCTTTAAATATTCACCAATTTTTGGAGTTCTTTTTTTTATCCTGAATTATCTATAGACAATAGGGCCATGTTGACATTACTGACATACCTACGCGTTTTTAAGTTATTGAGGTTCAATAAGAACTCGCCAATAAATATAACTGTTGTATGGATATAATATAATAATATAACTGTTGTATAAAACTGGGACAAAGCCTACAAACCCATACAAAATATTCCAGATTTAAGTGTGTTAAAGTCTGTTTCTGCACTAGTGTTTTTCCATTTGACAAATGTATACTCTGTCTGGAATGTCTTTCATGGAAAAAAGGAGAGCACAAAACATGTAAGATAGGTCTGGTTTCGCCAAGTGGTATTCGGTTGCTAGGATACTGTCCGAGGCAGCAGAAGAAGCTCTTTTTAGTTTAAAGCCGCTCTCAGTGGGAGCAGACCAACACCCTCTCCATCCCATCACCTTCAGAGGTGTGCAGATTTCCATCTCTGTATAATCGTCATTCTCTAAACATATTAAATCGGAAGTTATAAAGTAAAATCACCTAAAAATATATAACTACTCTGTACTATACAGGACAATGTGAGCATTTACCATTTAAAGTGCAAAGAATTGATGAAGCTACACATTAATTGGTTTCCAGGGACGGGTCACAGTATTCCCTTTTTCTCAGACTCACCCTTCTAACCATTCCATCAAAGCTTTGTTTAGCTGGAATCCGATTTGAAAGCTGAGCGTGTCCTGTTGAAGTGTGGTTAAAGCCTTTTTAGCGTGCCCCAACCCCCACTTTCTTACTTAACATGTTTGCATAAAGAGATGCATGAGACGCAGCAGGAGCGCTAGCAGACATACACACACTTCAAACATATACAGATGTAATGTTCAACAAGCTTTTAAAATGATTTGTACAGTCGAAAAACACATTCAGAAAAAAGCATAGCAATAAGTGGCAGCATAATGGCATTGTTATCACAGGAGTATTATTTTTGGGGTGAAAACCCATTAGGACACAAGAACATCACACTTTTTCCAGTTACATCTGCAATCTGGAATATTATGCTATTTGCATAACTGGATTATTACAGCAGCTGAATGAGGACAGCTTTACGGTAAAAACCATATCAAAATAAAACAATGTCGACTTCAAAATTTCAAATTAGAAAGCAACAAAATTCTTTCCTATAATTTAGCCCATTTCCAAAAAAAAAAAAAAAGCATGAGTACATTTTTTTTTACATTTTCTGCAGAAACCATCTCTGGATATTTAAGGAATATTTTTATTCTAGCTAAAAGGATTTCAGTTTGCTTCTGTTGCAATAAATCATAATTTGTGGTCATCAGATCGAATGTGGAGTCAATCTAAAGAATTTAGAGAAGAAAGTAAAATTTTGCTAGAAATGGCCAATCAAAACAACATCTGTTTGTGTAGGATTATAAGAGCATACACACATGCAAAAATATCAGGGGCGTAGAAGCAAAGCAAGGGCATTTAGAAAGCAAATGTTATAGATATGAACATCCAGAGATGATTTTCATGCCAATTTCCATCTGGTCTAATATAGGCATAATATATGATACTGTATAAATTACCTGCCATGATATGAAAAAAAACACCCCGAAATCAGATATCTGATACGCACTGACAGTAACAGTAACATCACAGTGGAAGTGCTGCATCTCTCTTAGAGAAGCGTCTAAATCAAAGGCATCAATACACGTCTCAATACCTTCTTCAACTGAAACTTCCAAAACACAAAAATAAATATGTCTATAGTTACGCATAGAATGTATAAAATGTATGTAGTTATTTACAGCAGATGTTTTTCACAGGCAGTTCAATAAGCAGTCACTTTTTTTTTTTACAGTATTTTGATGGATGCATTCCAAATTTCACCAACTAAAAATCTTTGCTCGAAAATGTCCGAGCACTTGTCCAGTTGTGAAAATGACAAGTATGTTAGAAACAGAAATGTTTTCTTTGTTATATTTAAGATTTACAGCATTTTAAGATTAAACAGCATGTTAAAATACAGTTCAAATAAGATTATTAAATAATAACAGCGTCAGAAACTTGTACAGTGTTGCCAGATAAGGTAAGATCCCTAATCCTAACAACTAAACCACTGTAATTTTAATTCCGGGTTTGGTAATCACTCCGGGTCTAAAAAATGTCTATGCATCTGTTGAAATGCTATTATCATTAAAAATGTTCAGTCTGATTTATAGGTAACTGGAAAGGACATCCAATCTGGCAACCCTGAACTTTTAGCTGATTTATTACCTGCATGTGTGTATCACAGTTTCAAGCACTACCCTGCATGCAGAAGAATGACAAAGATAGTGATAATAGTCCATTAACTTGCATTCCTTCAATAAAAAAATTTATTTTAAAAGTATAAATAAAAACAATAAAATAAATTAATATAGTTTATGTTAGTGTGAATAGCCAATGTTTAAAAACAACCTAGCATTTTTTCACGTTTCCGGCCAAGAACTTTCACTTTGTTGCATCACCAGTAGGATGACATTACACTGTACAAACAACAGACACAGAGCTGCTTGTCCTGTGGAGTCTTTGCATTACAGTTTAGTTTTTTTTTAACCATTAGTTACAATTACTGTATTTATATTTGGCCATTTTCTACCACCAGCTCATTCCTAAAGTGGTACATTACCAACTTGGACACAGAAAACGGAAGTCAATGGTAAATATGGGGCTTTTGCAACTTATTTGCAATGCCCAATAAAAAAAGGCAAACCAAACCAAAGAATTTTTTTAATAAATAAAAATCAATCTTTTGGCTTGTAGTTCAAGGTTAAAAATAAGGAAGATGCAATTTTTATCTACTGACTAATACAATTGAAAATTACACTTCTATTACAATTATGGACTAAAAACAGCTTATTTGGGATCACGTCACTGTCGAATCAGGACTAAGTACTGTGTGAGAAATTTTACATTGTTTAAAATTTTTATTTAGGTTTATAATTGATTTGGACATGTCTAGCCCTCACGGATGTGCAAGAATGTTGCTACAACTAATAACACATAATCGGAGCTAAATCTACCTTGGAGGATATAGATAAACAGGTATGAAGTGTAAAATTGGCTTTAAACTGTCAGATATGTCAATCTGACCCTGTAAACAGACTGTATTATAAATACCTGTATATTGTTTACGTAACAAAAACGTGTTTTTGCAGAGTGTAACAGCTCAGCGACATTGTCTGCTTACCATGAATCAATAAAACCATAGGAGTGTTTACTATTTCGCTTCATGTTCTATGTCTGCCGTATTTACCACTCGTTTGCTTACCTCTTAATTACAGTAATTATTTTTGACTGCAACACTGTCGCTGTCCCATGCTGTCACCTACCCATGCTGTGCGAACCAGAGGCCAATGCTGATTGTTTAGATGTGATTCACAGCTTTTGTCTTTGCAAGCAAGACTGGTTTGATTTTGCATCACACACTGGGTACTAACGTAAGCTTAGACACTAGCTGGCCAGCGTTATTGAAGCAATAAAGAGCAGAATCTGTGTCTGAAACCTAAAGGAACTGTAAACTTGTGCATGCTGGGATTACACTGTAGTTTATAAAACAAAACCTAGCCATTCCTTTGTATTTCAGACACGTAAGCATATCTCAGCAGATTTATTGCGTAATTAACGAAATGGGAGTTCATTGTTAAGAGGCCTACCAGTCAAACTATTGATTTTTCTACACATTGATGTTCTACACACACTGACGCGCACGCATACAGGATAGACCATTGGCTTGCACATTAATCACCATGCAAAGAGGACCGAACCATGTTTGCCCAAGCTAAGTGTTTTTTATGCCGTTCTCCAGTGTTGAAAATATCTGCTGTCCAATTTCCACTCAGCCTCCAAGAATCCGGTGTGGTTTAATCCAGAAGCAGTTTGTTCAAAGAATGCAGAATGAGTATATTGCTGTTTGCAATCCTGATCATTCCTTCTGTTTATAACCATAACATTCATCAGGCTTTGTATTAATTCCAGCTTAAATTCCAGTCATCTATTTCCTAACTTGTTTCACATCTATTCAGTCAGACGTTAAGCAGCTCTAGCAGTACAGTGACATCCTGCTACGTCGCATGGCCTCACTGATCAGGTAGGCTTGACTGACCTCAGGTTCCTCCCTCATCACTACGATGTTCTGCCATTCGCCACATTGGTTGGACTTCTTGATTGTGTCTACCACACACAAAGCATACAAACAGTCCTCAAACGTGGCAGCCATAGTGAGCGGCTGGCTGTCCCAGGTTCGTCGATCCTCCTGACCTTGGAAAGCCTGTCTTATAGCCTGGACCATGCAGATGGTTCCAGTCAGGTACGCTGTTGGGATGTCGCTGAAGGCTTTGTCAGGCAGAGAGGCATTGCCTAAAGATGTGCTGTCCTTGAGTAGTAGCTCACGGCTTCCCATGCCACTGTTCTTTTGTCCATACAAGTCAGTGCCACTCACTGTGAGCCGTCCGGCCGTTCCGACAACGACCACCTCCTGCTGGAACTCACCCGGCACATTGAAGTTTAGCGTCACGGTGCAGCAAGCTCCACCGTCAAGCACCATCTGAAAAGTGCAAAAGTCATCACTGGTGATCTGTCTGATGCCCTTAATGTGGTCTGTCTGTTTAAGGAAAGTCTTGAGGAAGCCGTGCACCTTTATGGCACGCCGGCTGGTCAGGAATGTAAGGAGGTCAATGATGTAGCTGCCGACTGTGTGAAGTCCTCCACCACCCATCAAGTCGTCACAGCTCCAGTTGTACTTCTTGCCTAAGAGGCTGCCACCATGGACCTGTGCCTCGCAGACCAGCAGTTCTCCCACATAACCCTCTTCCAGCAGCTCCTTCATGCGCACAAAAGCCGGAAGAAATCGCAGAACATTACCCATAATGCTTAGAAGCTTGGGGTAGTACTGGGCTGCTGACATCATGCGGAACGCATCCAGTGGTGTGGCTGTGCGGTCACAGATAACATTTTTGCCAATACCTTAGAGATAAGAGAGAAGAAAACAGAGAATTAGCCAAAAGTTGAGTCATCAGGTTACATGCCAAAGAAAAACAATGACATGACCATTAAACATGCTGCCAACATTACTCAAACTTCTTAACGGGCATTAACTTGAAGAAATGAAGTGCTAAAATATATAGTGGTTCCTTTTTTGCTACAGTTCGTGTTTGTTGTTACTGACAACAATACCAGCAACAACAACAGTTGCTACTGTTACTTAATAAAAAATGAGACCAAGTGGTTCTATGGCACAAGACTCATCTCAGCCAGAAACAGTACTTTCTAAACCCACTATTTAAACCGAATCATTCAATCATGTTAAAAGATAGCATCCCCTGCCAAAAATAAATATGGATTCAACATTATTGCTGCATTATATTGAAAAATGTTGCAATATGAAAAAACTACTGATCTGTGGGAAAGTGGGCCACCAGACACGCCATGGTTTAGGTTGTAAAAGGCCAGACTGATTATCCTGGTCAGCTAGATAAACAGCAGGAGAGCTGGAGTGGTGCCGCTCTCACAGCTCTCCACCACTTCATGTGACTTTCTTAAAGGGGGCTGGTCAAACGACCAGCCATTGTGCTCTCTGAGACCCACAGAACAAAAAACTTCCTAGCTGATCTCCCATCAGCTGCCAATAGTGGCAAGGAGACTTTGAAAATGAACCCCATGACCCACTTTAACACTCCCAGAGCATATGATAGAAAACAGATTCATATACTGTAACGTCATCGGCTTAATAGTTACACTTTGATCATAGTTTTACACACGACATACAATCATTTAAACAAATATAGCCACATGACGTTATAGTTCTGCTTGCAGATGTATGCTGGTGTTGATAGTGCTATAGCGCTACCCTTAAATTTTCACTTCCCAAAACCAGCCTTGAGACTTGAGCTTCCTCTATACATTTATACTGTAGCTATTCCCCACAAGAACTGTTGCTATAATTATAAAGATGTCCCTTTATCCCAGCTTTCACAATATGCTTACAGTATACATCCTATAAAAACATATGTTGCTCTTTGACTTTATACTAGACATTTGTAGAAGAGCAGTGACACAATCTAATGTCACCTAGAAGAGGATGTGCAACCTTTTTAGTCAGGTCCCTCTCAAGGTTCTTCCTCATATCATCTTAGGGACCTTTTTTCCTTTCCAGGCATTAGAGAGACGCCCTTATCCAGAGCAACTTAAATTTACTTTATCTGTTTTTTTTTTTAATCCAGCTGAGCAGTTGAGGGTTAACGGCCTTGCTCAGGGCCCCAGCAGTGGCATCTTAGTGATGCTGGGAATTGAACCCGCAATCTTCCGGTCAGCAGGCCAACAACTTAACCACTTCCACATTTTTAGAAACTCTTACCTTTGGTTTTTTGTTAGGGATCTAAATGTACATCCAAATGTCTGTACAACTGCTTTGTGACACTTCATAATATTGTAAAAGAAATAAAATGAATTTAAAATGAAAATGTAATTGGTTTTAAAATACGGTTATATTTCGTTCCTATGACTATGACACTTCCACAGGCCTATTCCCAGAGACAGATAAAAAAAGAAGACAGAGATATAGCGTTGACAGGGAAATAAAAAGACAGGAGAATAAATAAGGTATGTGTTTGAGAAGAAACCAGGAAGTGAGGTGGAACAGTGTGAATTCGACAATAAGATAAGAGTATGAAATAAAATAGGGCATGTTTAACAATTGTATTTGGATTGAAAAAATGTTTTTAATTTAAATTAAAGTGCCTTTAGAAATGTTGAAATTCACAAGCTTTTAATTTATACTGCTTTACACATAAACATTAGTGGTGATGCTACACATTACAATTGTATAAATAACAAAGGGAGGCCGATTTTCTATATGGCATTTTATCATTCTTCCAGCAACAGCTATAGAAAAATTGACCCAAAAAAATCCTCTGTATTGAGTTTGCCCAGGAATATTGTGTATAACTTATATAACTTATAATATAACGGCATCACAGGGCGACTTCTGAAGACCTGCTCTGATCAGCTAGCTCCGGTATTTACAAAAATCTTCAACCTCTCCCTAGAACAGTCTGTAATCCCAGCATGCTTCAAAAAATCCATCATTGTTCCTGTCCCAAAGAAACCCCAGCCTGCCTGTCT
>JAOUQX010000036.1:7378070-7390166 GCA_028566295.1 Liobagrus marginatus
GTCGTCAAAGCATTTCACTGTATGTTGTACTATGTATGATGTACATGTGACAAATAAACTTTGAACTTGAACTTGAGTACCTCCAAGAAAGGAACGATGCCATCACGTGCAATGGCCTGCAGCAGCCGCGGGGCGCCGGTGAGACTCTGCAGCCCGGCCCCACAGCAGGAAAAGAACGAGCCAATCACAATAACCCATGGAGAGGGCCATGATAAAGTACCAATCACTAAGTTCTTCTTCACTGAATGTCCAAACCTGAGTAAAGATACATATTTGTAGGTCAAATTTGTTGTTTTAATTGTTATAATCAGAGCATTTTCCATCAAGAGATTGTAATTCACGGATGAAGATTTCCCTACTCCATCACTTTCACGCTTTAATTAAACCTTGCCAGTTATAGACACATGCATAGATCATACTATTTTTAATTTTGTCTGATAATTTATGTGTTCTGTGCTTTTAGAGATTTTTTAAAATCTTTTTTTATCTATTTGTTTGTTTTATCTTCATAGACTAAGTAAAAATAGATACCTACCTTAATTATTAAGGTTATATAATAATTATATAACAATTATTAAATATAATAATAAAAATGCCTTTTTGGTGTCATTTTTTAAAATTAATTAATTTATTATATTTATACATTTTTGTATAAGGGCGTCTGCCAAATGCTGGAAATGTAAAAAAAATAAAAAATACTTACTTGTCCCGGAGGACAACTCCTTCAATGCAGGCACCAAAGAACACTACACAAGAGAGGTCTAAATTAAATAGTTAAGAAAATATTCCAAAAAAGTTAATAATAATAATATTGATAATAATATAAAGTGAGAATATTTTTTTTTTTTTTTTTTTTTTTTTACAAAATGTTAAAGATTATTTACAGAGTATTTGATACATTATCCTCCCATATACACTATAGATTAACAAAATACAATTAAAAAAACTAGAATTTCTTTAGGGATGTCTATGTAATATTCTTAAGTCATAGTACATTGAGGATACAGATGAAGGATGTAGTTGCTATGGCAAGTATGGTTCCGATGGGAATGGACCTTTGTGCATCCCGCAAATCCCCAGAGCGGTTGGATCCAGCCATGATACCTGAACAATAAAGAGTTAATTACAAAAACAACAACAGAAATGATTACATTTCAAAGAATTCTAACTTAAATTAGATTCCAATTAGATTCAAATTCTAAATCTTTTTTGTCTCATATATTACTAATATAGATATAATCAATTTAGTTATTTAGAAATAGCTAATGTTGCGATTCCCACTCAGGGTCTTTCTGTGTGGAGTTTGCTTGTTCTTCAAGTGCTTGTGCGGGTTTTCCCCTGGGTACTCCAAACCAGAGTTAATTATCCATAGGAGTGAATGTGAGTGTGAATGGTTGTCCGTCTCCAAGTGTTAGCCCTACGATTAACTGGCGATTGTCCAGGGTGTACCCCGCCTCACTACGTTAGTTGGGATAGACTCCAGTGCACCATAACACTGAACAGGATAAGTGCTAGACAATACATTTGTATACATTTTAATATAAATCATTGTTCGCTATATCTTAAGAAGGCACTGAAATTCTCTACCAGTCTGATATAAACACTTGTGTTACAGTGAGTAAGCATGAGGCCACAGAGAGAGAAAAAAATACAGCATAAGACATTTCAAGCTGAAGTGAACAGATAAGCAGGATCATCATGCTCTCTCCCTGACTCTCCCTGTGTGTTTAGATACAGGCGAAAAACAAAGATTAAATACAAGTGGGCAGAACTGACTGGCAATAACCTAGCTTTTAGAGGATTACACAGCTAACGAACACAGTGTATTACACTACTAGTAGAAAAAAATGAAGGAAAAGGAAAAAATACAATACAATAAAGAAAAGGAAGGTAAGGGAGATGTGAACAGACCCTTACCAGTGACTGAAGGAAAATAGATGCCCACCAGTAGAGTGAAAAAGGTGGCCATGTCGTTGAGTACATAGGGTAAGGAGGGGTCATAAGTCAATTCGGATGATGACACTGACTCCATCTTTTTCTCCACCAGCACTCCATCAGGGCCGTAGCTTGACCACATGTTTTCTGCTCAGACAGAATCCACCATTAATGCTACAGCCAGCTCCATGAATGTGGGGCTCTACAGTAACAAGTGAACTAAATGTCTAGTCAGTCATTGCAGGTGCCTTTTACAAGGCAAACTACAGAATTTCCTGAACATGGCATGTTTCTGCTTCTCTGTGGCGACACACAAAAGTAAAGAGTGAAATAGAAGTTTTCCTTTTGACTATGTTGCATCATTGATAAGATTACAAAGTGAACTGTCAGTCTGATGTCTGTTGAATTAATCTGGAACTTGATCAAAATGTGCAGTATCCAAAAACCGAATGTTATAGTGATATTTTTGTCAAAACCTAACTGCTACATTGTGTCTAATACAACTGCAGAACTCGATACATTTTCTCAGAACACCACATGGGTAACTTATTAAGGTTCAACATAGAGTAGATATGCTCAGCGACCACCTTTAGAGCCACTGTATGCTGACAAAAGCCTTTTTTTTTAAAAGCCTGTTACTTTATATACACCAATTGTAAGGGAATATTTATCTGGAGAAAAAGAACCTCCTCTCTGTTTAATGTAAGAGATTTAAGACGCAAGTAATCAATCAAAGTTTAAAACAAGCCTGTCAAGAAAATGGTTTGTACCCGATGAACTGTCTGAGTAAGTGAGTAAGTGAGTAAGTGTCACCTGAGATGACACTGCTGGTAAGCCCAGGAATGCCCTGGATTTCTGTGGCATTGTTTTTTCTGAAATACTCGTCACAGGTCGCATTGAGATGAGGGGTGTCACAGAAAAGAGACCACAGCTTTGTGGTCACGGTATTGTTGTTGATGATCTCAGTCTTTAAGCACTTATCAAAGTCTTGGTTCTGGAGTGTGCGATTTCCTAGCAAGCAGACCCTTAAAAAAATACAAGGTTTCAAAGACATAGTCCCACAATTAGTTTGACATTACATGTGTGGATTGTAAAGTGCAATTTGACATTGCATCTAAATTATCTCATGTTTTTACACCCAGCATTTCAAATAAAATAACTTAAGCATGATTAGTGTATATTGTTTAAAAAAGCAACACACTAACTGGATCACACTGAAACCGGGTTCCCTAAATGATTAGATGTAAATGATATTAGAAATTATACAGGCCTATTTTTCTTACTGATGTCAGCTAATGTTTATACATTGCTATATATAGCACCGGCTTTCTCTGCCCAAAACAATCGAATGTGCAAAAAACTAATCAGTAACCGGAGAGTACATGTTGTAAGAGGATTATTTACATTATAAATAGGCTAAATGGGTCATTTCCACATTCTGGATTCCACATTGATAACTTCAACACTTATTGTCTACATTGCTATTATTGTGCATAAGCCATGATTGATATTAGTAATATAATCTTTAATGCAACACTGTGAAAGTCTCAATTTTTTGATTGATTGGAAAGTGTTAATTAAATTTATTTAACAGCATAGTTGTCTGCAAAGCGAATATCCGGTGTATAATTGATCTGCTAAATTTAATACGCTATTATTTTTTAGTGAAGCAGGTAAATCACAGGGGCTTGCATGGACACAGGGCCACAAAATCGTTGTCAAAAATAAAAATGTTAAAGCAATATTATTAAAATAGGTAAATGGTATATATATGGTAGAGGCCAAAACCCTGTTCCAGCATGACAATATGCCTGTGCACAAAGTGAGCTCCATGAAGACATGGTATGTTATGTTCTGCCCAGACCCCAATTCCACTGGACACTAAGCACCGTAGACCTCCTCACCCAACATCAGTGCTTAAACTCTCTCATCATTCTGTGCTGAATGAGCAAATCCCAACAGCCACATCCCATAATTTGTGGAAAACCTTTCCAGAAGTGTGGAGGCTATTATAGGAGTAAGAGGGAGACTATATTACATTTGGAACATAATGTTCAAAAAACACATGGATTTTGTATAGAGTTTCCGTAAATTTATTAATAGTTTATTGAGTATCAGCATCTTTGTTTTTCACCACAACAATGCAATGAACTTTCTGGTTTCTCAGTAACAGAACACCCTGTTGCGCTTTAGGACGTGCATAATTGCAGAGGATTTACTACTTTTACAGAGTCTATATTTAATAAACCCACACACCTGCCTAATGGTCTGTACCACTTTAGAAACCACAAACTGCACGTGTAAAAATGGATAAAAAACACTATCCACTTGCATAGTTGTTTCCCCCAAGCAATAAACCTAAAAAACTTGGATTACGCAAAATAACAAGAAAATCTTGCCAGCAAGTAATGCTTGTGCGGTTTCACTTACGGAAAAACTGGTGGCTCGAAGATAGTCTTAATGACTCCAGCATAGATAGCGAGAATAGAAAGGATGACACAAGCCAGGAAGACCAGCGCTAGCTTATTGACATACTTCACACCCACAAACACTACCAGAGCCATCAGGGCGAGGCAGCAGGTGCCGTACACTCGCATGTTGTTCAGCATGGCCTCAGCTTCAAACTCCTTCCCCTCTGCCTTAAAGATGGCAGCACTGGGCACTATGTAGGTCTGGAATATAAACAATGGACAATTTTAACGAGCGCCTAATCCAGCCAGTAAAAAAGACAAAAGTATCTTTCACACGTACATGCAAATTAATTTCCAGAAATTATGAATTATATTTAGGTTAAAGGATAAACGTAGAGAAATATCAAGACATATATGGAGTCATAATGTTTGTATTTGGAACTTGAATTCCTGACTTATTTTTTCTTGTAGGCCTTTGGATGTCCTTGGTTACAGACAGGCCAAAGGCGTGATGATTGGCTAGCAGTGGGGGAACTGCCGATTTTTTCTTATTATAAGTGTTCTGAGGAGTTATGGGAACAGTAAGGATGCTGGTACAGTATTTCTGTACATACGTTATAGCAGGGTCCCCAGGTAGGGTCTATAAATCTAATGTGTTTACACAAACTCACCAGAAGAATTTCAATAGTACCAAGGATGTACATGGATCCTGCAAATGTGGTACCCAGATAGAAACACAGTCCTACAGCTCCTCCAAACTCTGGGCCCAAAGACCTAGAGATCATGTAATAGGATCCACCGGCTATGATGGAAAAACACAAATAAGAATACTTATTAAACATTTAACTTGCAAATTGTTTAAACAAGTGGTTTATGTCCTTTGCATTAGTTATGACTGTGTGCTTAATACAAGTGGATATATTAATGCTAATAATAATTATAATCTAATAATGGCTAATTATTTATTCAATACACTATATGGCCAAAAGTCCGTGGACACCTGCCCAGCACAACCATAGCTATGCTTATTTAAAATCACACTCTCCACTGCTACCCATATGAAAGACCCATTGTCACAAAGTTGGAAATGACAGCTGTCCAGAATGTCTTTGCATGCTGTACTATTAGATTTCCCTTTATTGGAACTAAGATCAAACACTACAAGCAAGCTCAATACTCAAATAAGCAAGACAATGTCACTGTGCACAAAGTCCCTGGGTTAGAGTTGGTGTAAAAAAAAAAAAAACACTTGAGTAGGCTGCAAGCTTTGATCCTTAAACCCACCGACACCTTTGGAATGTTGGAACTGAAAATCCCAAACCTACTCATATAACATTAGCAGCTAAACTTATTTATACTATTGTATCTGAATGAGAAAATATTTCCGGAAGTCTTGAGTTTATTATATGAATAGGAGTGAGACTGGATATGGAATAAGATGTTCAAAAACACCCTTTGGTTCTGATGCTCAGGTGTCTCAATACTAACTTGATAATAAAACTAACTCAATCATAACTATGATGACTAAATAATGTCCTCTCACCTGGAACTACCCCATTTGTAGCAATGGCACTCATAGATATGGCTGTGAGCATTGTCTGAAAAAAACAATAGAGCAGAACTTTTTAGAAAAAGAGTGTAAACACACAATAATAAAATCTGACACAAACATAATCTGGTTAAACCTGAGTGGAACTGCTTAAAAATAGTAAATATTAAATTTAAATATATATAAATATTAAATGTATAATCATCGTGTGTAAGAAATGAGGCGAATCTTTTTAAAACCCCAAATCCTTACAAATACAATTCCATCCACTTATACATTTTTAGAAAGCCCCAAAATTGTGTCCCAGTGTTAAACTCGTGATCTCCTGATGATAGGGTGCATGCTTTTTTGTCCAGACTTGGGGATTCTGTTCTGCTATATATTTGCGTGTTAAAACCACCGTGGCCTATTTTTGGACCAGATTATAGGACAGAACACCTACAGTATAGTTAGTGCAGTGTAGTAGAAATACCATTTTGTAGAGACCAGTGTTAATCCTCTAACTCATTTTTTCTTTGTCCCTTTTCAAATTAAATCTATGTGAAGTTCTTCATTAAGTGTTATTAGACACATTTTAAAAGAATTTAACTGTTGTCAAAAGGAAATTGTGCTTTATAAAGGTTTGATTGCTCTTTGAAAATATTTCTATCACAACGACATAGCACACCTCTGTGTAGTAGTGTCCTTGGGTAAATGATCAGGTTAAATCCTTTCAGCTTCCTCAGTCTCAGTCGTAGGCCAGAAGCTGCCCCAAAGCCAATTACTGATCCATTACCTTAAACAGGAGCTTAGTGATGGCAAGTGCATTGCTGTATGAACAATTCTATGATCCCTAGAAAACGCTGTGAGGGGTAATAAATCGGTCCAATTCAATTACAGGCTCTACAGTTGTTTGATAGTTGAAGAAAAAATGTAGACTGTCAGGGGATTTCCAGTCAATAAAAAATAAATATGATTTTAAAGTGTCCATGAGAGCCCCTGAGAGCATACTATTAATGCCAGGATTGTAATATTCGGAGAAACCGATCACTGTACCATTCATCAAACAGACAATGTCACACCCACGCACTCACGCACGCACACTCACACACACACACACCGGGCAATGTGATTAGCTCTTAGGAATTAGCCTTTGGAGAATTCAACTGCTAAATATGATATGATGCAATCAGAGAAACCTTCACTGAATTTCTACTGACTTGCATTTCAGCTAAATGCATTTTAAGTATATAACATTTTTAAACTATCTTAAATGTCACAACACAGTGAAAAAGCAAGGTACTATATATATTTTTTTAAATTAGCATTCTCCCCAAAGTGCCAATCTGGACACTGACAAAGAGGAGTTCATTGTCTACACTGGGTTTTATATATATATATCCGTTTCAGAGTCCCAATCTCTGAAGATTATACACCAAACAGCCAAGAGGCACAAAATGCTGGAGTTCCATCCAAAGAGAAAGGTAAACTAAACTTCCATTCATTTAGTGTCTCACATTCAGCTTCTCCTTTCTTTGTCTCTTCTGAGCACAAGTTTGTCCAAAAAGAATTAAAAAACTTAAGAGACATAAAAAAGCTACATTTATTGCTTCATGACTTGTGGCAAAACTCAAAATATTACAATCCATCAGGACATAAACATTTTGAAGTGTCACATAACAGTATACTTACACAGCAGCAGCACATGGATACGATGATAAAGGCCTCCATGATGCCTGCAGTTCCAACAATCCAGGTCATTCGCAGAAACAGTATGACACCCAGGATATTCTGTAGACATGGCAGGTAGACGCCCATAAACGTGCCCATCTGTGGTCTCGTCTTAGCGAGGAAAAGGCAGAAAACACACTCTGTTCAGTCTCTTAAAAAAATAAACAGTGAAAAAATAGAAACTGGAAGAGTCTACTCCGTCAACAATGTAAAGGGTTGGAAAATCACAAAACCTGTTGGTGTGATCATAGATTATACTTACTTGCACTATACTTTTCATACTCTATCATACTCTTATAATAACCTCCACACTTATAGAAAGGGTTTCTATTAGACTGTGGAGCATGGCTAGGGGAATTTGCTCATTCAGCCACAGTTGTGAAATTGACTTCAGTCATGTCAAAGCATGGTTTGTAATTGTTCTAGTTCAGGCAGTTTTATCCGATCGACATGAGATTGCATAAAATATTATTACATAAATATTACACATTATTATGAGAGTGTTTGCTTTGCAACCAGCTCTAAGTATCACCAAAAAAAGGAATGTTTATTTAAATGTTATTGCAATTTTTCAAAAGAGTTACATGATCTGCATTTACACAAGCCTGTGACTTAAGGGCGCCAAAACATACAGAAACCGAATAGATGAAAACAAAAGAAAGTGTTTTCTGCACACATAACCTGAAAACAAAAACATTTGAATTTGATCCTATTACACTAAAAGACTGAGACCAAAACAAAAGACATACAAATGATGGCCAAAACAGGTACATTCTGTACACAGTAAGTTACTGAACGTGGAACTAAACAATTTACAATTAAACTACAAAATGACACCTTCTGAAAGAGTGCTACTTACTTTGACAGATTTCTTCTTTGCACTCTCCTCCTCATCTGCCTCCTCATGCTCCCGGACCCCCTGTGTTAGGTTGGTGTAATTGGCCAGTTTGCTGAGAAGCGATGACACCATTGGGTTGCTGTCCATCTCTTCCTATTAGGTGGAAAATTCATTTATTTACTTCCGTTCCATCCATCCATTTATATTACACAGGGTCACAGGGAGCCTGAAACGTTTCCCAGACGGCAGACAAACCAGTCCAGGACACAATCTCACACACACTCACATACTTATTAACATATTACAAATATAGAGATGACAATCAGGCTGCAACAAATATCTAAAAGTGGGGGAGGAAACCCGATTACCTGGAGGAAACCGCCGTAGCACATGGTCATGTGCAAACAAGGGGTGAAGTGAGGATTCAAACCTTTAAGGCCAGAAATTTAAGTCAAATGTGCTAATTGCAAATATGCTAAGCCAAAGAATGTGTTTGATTCATTATATAAATATGGCACTCAGCTGGAGCTGCACACTGTGTGCCAAAAAATTTTTTTCAGAACTTCAAGACACTGACACAGAAACTTAGTGCTCCAGCCACAACCCGACAGTAACTTGTTTAAACTAAAAAAAAATTAAATAAATGAAAAAACTAAACGGATAGCCTACCTCAAACAGTGCCATGTTTTTCCCATCGTGGAGGCTGCCCTTGTCGTTGTCAGAGTTGATAAATGGGCTGCTTTCCTTGGGGTTTCCATCACCTGAGGCAAAAAAGAGAAAGGCAGGATGTAATACTTATCCTCATGTTATGCTTTTATATTCGCTTCAGTTACGTTGGCAAGTTAAAGAACAACTGAAGATCCCTACGTAAGATCATCATCCTAATATCCACTATGTAGTCACATCTGTACAACATGTGCATACAGTGCCTTTTAGATTAGTTTAACTTTATTTATTATCTGTACAGATTTCCTGAACAGAAATTTGACACGGTCATAGAAAATACATCCTAACAGACAATACTATACATTCACATATCACATAACAACGCGCATAAAACACCCAAAGATCTTAAACCATATCAGATCTTATACTACATTGCTTGCTTTGTCTTTTTTTTGTTTCTTTTTAATTTTTTTACATAGCTTTTCCCATCAAGACCAGGGTTCGATTCCCAAGCTCAATTCCAAAGCTACAACTGCTGGGTCCCTGAGCAAGGCCCTTAACCCTCAACTGCCTGGTTGTAAGTCACTCTGGATGAGAGCATCTGCCAAATGGTGTAAATGTAAACGTAAATAAAACAACCACCTTGAAAGGTTAAGAATGAGAAAGTAACCATTGTCACCACGGGTGTTTGTGGCTTAGTTAATGTTAGTCATAGGGTGTTGGCACACTTAGAATTTTATGTAGCGTCAGAAGAAAGCAAGTAGGATGTAAACATTTTAGTTTCAGTAGTTTCATTTTACACATCACAGTTTATGCGACTTTGCTTATACTTTGCTGTAGACATGCATTCTTCATTTATTAGACTCACTGACCACACTGTATCACATACATTTTTATTCATTGTAAATAAATACCGCTTTATATAACAAAGAAATAAAGATTTTGTGAGTTAAAATACATTTTTCATTTAAAGCATTTAGCAGGTCTCCCTTATCCAGAGTGACACAGTTATTCGTATATTGTTTAAGTTACTTTGATGATGATGATGGGATTGAAATTTACACCCTTCTGATTTGTAGTACATTTTAACCACGGTCCTAATTTCTGTTCTGTCAGCAGTGGTCCTGCTCCAGTGCATGACCCATTACACAAAAATATTTTTGGTGCCATATGAGATTGTAGTCATTAATCCAGCTCTTGTTGTTTATTTAACCTTTGTGATATGTTTTCACACATCGTTAAAAAACGTGTCACGGTAATAAATGCAGCAGACGGTGCTATATCTGACATGACTAAGACCAACGGAATAATTATCCAATCAAATGGATATATTTAACTGTAATTAGCCAAGACAGTAAAACATCTAGCCAGAACGGTCTAAATAATAATAAATTCATAAAAAAACATAATTCATAAATGCACAACACAATTCACATATACAAAGTCAGATAACGTAAAATCAAAATACTATTCATAAATACATAAGAGAAACACAAATACTTTCTCTGATTCTCACTCCAGAAAACATTTGCAAATGTTCTTACATGTATTTATGGATCGTTGTAGCTGCATATTCAAATCATCCCAAGTGCATGGATTGCTTTGAATTTGAGTGTGGGATTTTTGAGACCTTCCTGCCAGGATGCGATTCACATGCATCCTTTTTCTGGACGATGTCCTCTTTAGTTAATCGCATTGAGTAGTTTTTCACCAATCATAACACTCCTTCTTGAACTGACTCAAGATTTCAGCATGGATTTAGAAAACGACATTGAACGAGTAACTAACAATGATTTATCCTTATTCGATGGCATTTAATAATCAATAAAAGTATCATAAGGTTGTTTTCTTGATTTCAGACATACGTGATGATAATAATGGAATTCTATTTCGCCCATTGGGTATAGAAGGGTTTAAGAATGTGTCATGTGAACCCTAATCAATAAGAAAATCTCTGCTGTATATAATAAGAAATTCAATACAGATAATACAAATAATTTACTTCTTACATGCCAAGTGAATGTATTGCACAGCTTTATGGTATTTGAGTCAGTTCAGAAAGAAGCGTTCTAATTGGTGAATAAAAGCTCTATGCGATTGGCTAAGGAGGTCCAAAAAAAGACGTGTGTGAATCGGATCCTGGCAGGAAGGTCTCAAAAATCCCACACACAAATTCAAAGCAATCCATGCACATGGTACGATTTGGATATGCAGATACAACGATCCATGAATACATAAGAAAACATTCACAAATGTTTTCGGGAGTGCACATCAGAGAAAGTATTTGTGTTTCTCTTATGTATTTATGAATAGTATTTAGATTTTACGAATCTGATTTTGTACATGTGAATTGTGTTGTGCATTCATGAATTATGTTTTGTGAATGTATTATTATTATTGATACATTTCTGGCTCCGTAGTAAGAAACTAGAGACCATTTCCACATGAAGCTTTACAACAGGAAACGTTCAACTGCTGCAGTGGCAGATTAGGATTGATTCAACCGGTCAAGGCCTTTCACACCATTGTTTGGATCATTTTCAAATAAATAAACCCATGATATTTTTGTTCTTTATGTTTTACCGACTAAACAAATTTTCCATGCAACAATAACAAAAGATTAATGAAGTACACAAAATGATAAAAGCAGTGAAACTGAAAAAGAAAACCAGAATACATCGAACATCATTCAGTTAATCAGATCCTGAAGCATTGACTTTCCTATAATTGGACTATAGAGGTGATCGATGCCATCCTACTGGCTATATGGGCCATTAAGTCCAACACTACTGATGCCATTAAACCAGACATGTCCAAAGTCCGGCCCGCGGGCCAAATGCGGCCCGTGGTCAAATTTCATCCAGCCTCTGTCATAAAATCAATAACGTCTGGCCCGCACTTATACCGTAATTTGGCGGAGGTAAGCGTACGTACTGTACGTATTACATAATGCTCTGTGATTGGTTTATCGCTGCCAATACACGTGG
>JAOUQX010000036.1:7397552-7417045 GCA_028566295.1 Liobagrus marginatus
CTCTCTCTCTCTCTCTCTCTCTCTCTCTCTCTCTCTCTCTCTCTCTCTCTCTCTCTCTCTCTCTCTCTGTGTGTTACACTCTCACTCAACCTGTCTTTTTTACTCGGTCTGTTTACTGTCGTTTTTCCCTCCTTACTCCAGGAAGCAACTCCTTCTCGTCCTGTGCGATGGCTTATCTGAGAGAAGTTCTCTGTTTCACTCTCAACACTTGGATACCGGTGGCCCATGTGACCAGCCTTCTGAAAAATATGGAGCGGCCACGCCCAATAGTCCACGCACGCATGCAACAACATGCATAGCCTGCAAGTATCTGTCTCTAGTTTGCAGCAGCAGGAATCTCCAAACACAGACGGAACCAGAAAGTGCATGAGTTGAGAGGCTATATTGATTAAGCTAAGCTTTCCAGCAACTTCCTGTCTCTTTTAAAAAGGGGGAAGGGACGGGACATGAAGAGAACACTTTTCTTGTTCAATGAGCACCACAGAGACTATTTGCCCTTTGTGATAGACTAGTCAACCTAGAATTTATATAGAAATATATAAATAGATATTCATTATAACATTACTATATATAGTCCTTCACTACATGCATCTTTAATCAACATCATGCATCTCTATTGCATCTAATTAATTAATTAATCTCTATACTGTTCTGGGAAAGCAACTGTCCGTAGCTAAATTTGGCTTCAGTGACATGAGGAATATTTAATTTAATTAATATTTATTCTGTTTGCCAGTATTATCTGTTATCTTATCATAATGTCACTCCACATGCAGAACTCATCTGTTTGCACGCCATGATTCACTACCAGGTCCGTACCAGGACCATACGTTATGGTCACGTGCATAGGACAAACTTCAGGAATGTACACCTGCCGTACATTATAGCTATACGGTACAATACAAAATTATCCTGTTAATACTGGAGTATTCGGAGTATTATTGACAAACATCAGTGTTTCCCAACCTTAACAGCCTGGATGTATTATAATTAATATTATTCTTTTTTTTATTTAATTTGTTATTCAATAAATATATAAATGTCTTCAGGAGTCTGCCATTCACAGGCAAAAAAGGCAAAAAAATAAAAGATCCAGGAAGAGATCATGTTAATGTTATAACTATACTTACTGTATGACTCATTATTAACCCCTGTCTGTTAGAGTGGCACAAACGTTCATTGTTTTTACCCGTTGATTTTAAAATGTTGATTATAAGCCAACGATCCTCTGATTTGGTCAAATTTTAAATTTAATGCAATTGCAAGCAATGCTATTGGTCCTAGCGGTCAAAAAGAGGAACTGTAACATGCTGAACGGGAGTCACTTGGGCACGAATCCCGTTTCAGTGTAGGAGGAGCAACAGGCAGGACAGAAAATGACAATGTTGCCAAATTAGGCTAGTTTAAAAAGTGTAATCAATGTCTGAAAGGGCAATATGTAAGTGTAGACAGCATGTCTATGATGCACGGAACTATTTATATTGTAATATACAGTACATCAGACATATTGGAAGAGAGTAACAAAGAGTATGGACTGTATAATGTATGATGGATCGTATGATGTCCCATCCCATTGGGAAGGATGAGGGATTGGGAAGTGGTAGCTCAGTGGTTACAGTGTTGGACTTCTGATTTGAAGACTGGGGTTCAATTCCCAGCACTGTCAAGGTACTACTGCTAGGCCCCTGAGCAAGGCCCTTAACTCTTAATTGCTCGACTGTAAGTTGCTCTGGATAAGAGCATCTGCCGTAAATGTCCATACCTTGGATGGATAAAGGTCCTTGCTTTTCTTCACAGAAAAGAAGAAAAATGCATCTCTCTTTTACATGGTCTGAAATGTTTCAGCTGTTTTCACGAATATTGTGTGTTTTTTTTTTCTATTTTAGTTGGGCTTAAATTAAATTGTGCAATTTGTGCTTAAATTGTGTTGCTAATTACCCCTGCTTTACTGAGCCCAGTCAATCCAAAGAACAATTCAATTAAGCTGCTAGACTGCATACTAGATGACTGAATATCTATACTGAGGATAAATATAAGTTTTAAATATATAATATTCAATAAAATGCATCATCTTTTTATCACTCCTTTAAAATAACTCACTAATGGCTTCTTAAACTGCTTACAGTGTATCCAAATGTTACTAACCATTTTAAACAAACCTTTTGTTAACAACCCTTTAAAAAGTTTCAAAATTAGGTTCCAGTTCTTTTTCCAGATTGTCGGCTCTTTTGTCATGGGTTAAGAGCATCCCATGCTATTCCTTTGGGGTTTAATAGGAATTTCATTAACATTCCTATGAACATCCTATGATGGTTAAAATGTTTTTTGTTTTTTTATCTTCATGTGATCCAAGTCATGTGATTGGGTTGGAGGAGTGCGTTGGCTGTACGAGTTGTCATGAAACAATTTGAGAAAGGAAAATCTTGTGACAACTGTAGTACACTGAATATAAATCAGACCTAGTTGCTTAATTAAAACACTCTTGTGTAACAATACAACACATTAGACTCATCAGTAAGTCAGTAAGAAATAGAAAATATTTAATTTACCAGCACCAGAAAAGTCCAACCCTATCTAAACAATATTCTTATCACATAAATTAGTTGCCAATGCGTTGCAGGTAATCTGGAGATATTTTTTTAAATGCCAGGCTTGACCCAGGTATCACATTTAGCTATTAAACACTTACTTGCAGTACAATGAAATAGCCAGTTAAAGGAGGATGGTGTTCAAAAACTTCCTGAAAACATCACCTCCCCCACCATTACTGTAGGACTCAGGAAATGGTATGAACAGTGATTTTTTTTGTGAGAGAACAATCACATGTCAGTAGTTGAGTGTTTTATTATTACCACGATACAAACATGTAGTCTGATGGTTTGTTAAGTGCTACTTATTAAGCACAACATACAGCATTGATGCTTTCATAGACGTGTCTACATGACTTGCTATGTTCTCTCAGTTCCTTACTTAAAAAGCCAAAAACAAACACTGGGTAGTTCTAAAACCCTTCTCTGCACCATGCTTCCTTCCAGACAAGCATGGCTTGATTTGATGCAGTGCCAGGCATGCAAGGCTGCGTTCCATACACTGGCTTCCTGTAGCTGTTTGTAAACAATGTGAAATACAAGTGAGGCCCCACCTACTGTACCTAAAAGAACTTGCTCCTTTTTAGACAAAAACAGCTTGAATGGAGGTGTGTGGAGGTGGTATGATATGAAGGAGTTTCCTAATTAATAAAAAGCTTAATTCAAGTCAGTATGAAATACTCAAATTCTAGTAATGCTCTTTTAGAATCAATGTCTGCATATTTTCTCATGTTTCACCAGTCCCAAGTAAAGCAAATGACACCTTGTAGCACTCTCTCTGACTGCTTCATGCTCTGCTGATAACAAATTAAAAGTCCAACAAAAAAAGAATGTACAGAAGATCTCATCTGTACAGAAGACTCAACAACATACAGTAGAATATATGTATATATAGGGTGTATATATATATATATATATATATACACACATACATACCTACATACACACACACACACACATACACACACACACACACACATACATACATACATACATACACACACACACACACACACACACTGTATATAAAATTGTGACTGGGCAGATATTCTATTTAAATTAGACAACTAAAATGTACCATTTTTATGGTATTTATTTTATTAGACTTCACATAATTATAAAATGCTGAAATAGGTTATCGTAAGTATTCGTAAGCAAATTCTCGTCTTGTTTTTCAATAAAGGGATGAAGTAATATGTCAGATATAATATCATTATACTGATTATCTTCGGATTATCGATTTCAGATAAAGGAAAACACAATGATCAGGAGAACAGCCATAGGCTGGAATTGTATGTGTGTATGATGTGATTAACAGAAAAGTTAACCTTATTTCAAAGTCAGAACCAACAGTATCACCATCCTCCTGCATTCGTTCCCATTTAAAATGGCTATTCCCAGAGTATTGATCCTTCAGGAAATACGAGCCGTGCATATATAAGGTTTCCAATGCACCAACTCTGAGCTGCACTGTCATTAAGCCCTTTTGAAAGTATTGTATACAGGTCACTGGGATAATTAGACTATAAACTAAAAATGAAACACTAAACTGTGGTTTGTATTTGTTCTAAACAGAAGTTTAAAAAAGTTTGACCCTGGGTCATTCACAGAGCTGTTATTCCCAACTGGGCCTTAAGTTTAAGTGGTCAACCGGCTGTCACACACTCGAGCATGCCTTAGCAACTTGCTCATGCTTACTTTGTCTGCTTTTAATTCTTAACCTTTGCTTTATTGACTGCGTTATGCTCTACAGCCTGTATTTGTTATGCTGACACAGCTCCCATTTACTTTGTATCCTAACAACTAATGCCCATGGAAACATCATCACTGCTGAGCGATCATATGAAGCGAGTAAGTGTATACAGAGAGTCAGCTGTTAATGACAAACGGTGTAAGGTAGACAGATCATTCCCTGTGAATGATACTGCTCATCTTAATCTAATAAGGTTTCCGTACGTTGGATTTTGGCCAAATTCAGATTGGATAGCCTGATAATGCTCAATACAACACAATATCTTGGAGTGTCTGAACTTCTACAAGAAGTAGTGAGATAGGGAGAGTCAGAGAGGAAACTATTGTAAGCTTAGTTAATTTAATTTAAGTTATTTGGCAGGCGGCACGGTGGCAGAGAGGTTAACACTCCCCTGATTCACAGCTAGAAGATTATGGGGTTTGATTCCCACCCAGTGTCTTTCTGTGTGGAGTTTGCATGTTTTCGCTGTGCTTGTGTGGGTTTTCCCTGGGTACTCCAGTTTCCTCCTGCCTCCAAGCACATGTGATTGGACATATGTGAATTGGCTACTCTAAATTGTCCATAAGAGTGAATGTGTGTGTGAATGGTTGTCTGTCTCTAAGTGTTTGCCCCCCCGATTAACTGTTGATTGTACAGGATGTACCCTGCCTCACGCCCTAAGTTAGCTGGGATAAACTCCAGCGCCCCCACGACCCTGAACAGGATAAACGCTAGATAATGAATGATGAAGTAATTTGGCATGCCAGACCCAAATTGTTGTTAGGAAAATTTTTCTCTCACTTCATAAGAAAGCCAGTTTTGGGAATCAGGAAACTCATTAGGCAAACATAATTAGGAAACTTTTCAGGTGAAAGATTGTGTAGTGTGTGAACTTCGTCTTTGGCAGCTCATCCAACGTACACATTGATTTTGTCCAAACAACACACCGCAATTAAAATTAATTCACCGAAACAAGATTTGATTATTTGAAACTCATGTAGTGTCCACTCTCTCTCCGTCCTGACATCTTCCCTCACAACCTAACAGCACATTAACTGTGAGTATTGGAGCGGTGAGTATTTAACCTGTATGTTGAGTCTCTGTGTCGGTAGCACCACCTCCTGGTGGTTCACAGCCAAAGCAACGCATTTTATTTACAGAAATTTCTGGAAAATTCCACGATTTTAAACAGAAGCTCAAGGGACTTCCTATCTAGGAATTATAAACTAGATTAAAACAGACTTTAGCTTTAAAACACAATCTACTAAATTATAAACCTTATAAAAACCTATGCGCCTCTGAACCTACCTTCAAAAACAATTCAAATGTTAAAAGAAAAACTGAAGGCGTAATATCATAGGAAAATTTTATAAGGTAATTTTCCTGGCAAGCGGTCATCCACACAGCCTTACCCAGTTGAATTCCCAGTTGTTTACAAGTCAAAATACAAAAGCCCTTTTTTTCGCACTTTTTTAAAAATATCAGCAGGAACCTCTGACTCACATGTAATCAGACTTCTATTAAGGTATGATGTCAAGCACATGCCCAGGCCATCCAAGCGAATGTACTATATCGACGTGCAATAACAATCTGGGGGATCAACATTCACGCCGAGATGTAACGAATAAGAAGTCTTCTTTTTTCCTCCACAAATAGTGATTGCAGCCTGATATTCTGCTTTGTTTTAAAAAGAATTTGGTTTAGAAATCTTTATTTTTTTTAAACCTACCAAATCAATTCAATTCCAAGGTCATCTGATCTGATACCTGATTTTCTACAAACACAGAAGCAGCATTCATAACTATACACATTGCTCTTTATTATAATTCAATTATGTCAGCTCATTTTGGTGGGTTTAAATTTCCCAAGTAGAAACCAGACTTTTTACTGTTTGGATTTATCCATAGTATCGAAGCTTTGGCTGGGCAAAAAATTATATATTTTTTAATATGCGATTGATTCGATATCGATGCTAAAAAGGTGTAAATAGATTTTTTTCTTTCATATTTTTGCAAGCATTGAACATACAATAAGAGGGCATTATTGTGAATGATGCCACATTTTACTATTATTTGTTTTATTTTATTTTATTTTTTTACAATTTTACAACAGGGAGCCTACTGTTCATTTATAGCTTAGATAACATGGTAGATACGGTGTGTTGGTGATTACAATTGTAATTTTTGTGAGACAGTATCTGTACTTTTTAGTCTAGTTTTAAAGCCAGTATAAGTTTCACTCCACTGTTTATATGCTTGCATCCTCTGTTGCAGCGAGTTGCACCAACTGTTGTGAGATGTTGTTTGCGAAAATATATATATATATATATATATAGGTGTTTTTTTTTTTTTTTACAAATTTGTGGCCCTTCATTGCTTTTTATTAATTTACAATTGTAAGCCAAAACAAAAAAGGATTTCTAGTAAATCTATATCCATTTAATCGAATCGAGAATTGAATCGAAACATCTGAATTGATATCCGGCCTTAATCAAGACCTTCTTAATAAACTCTTAATTATGATAATTGGCTAATCATACGCTTTGAAATTCTTTAAAGCTTTTTCCAGAATCTTCCAGAAACAAACAGTATGTTCGCATACATCTAAGTAATTGGACTGATAGCTTAATCTGATTGAAATGCCTTCATACAAACACCTCAACTAATCAGACTAAGCTAAAAATAAATAAAATTTTAATTAGAGTTACCAGGGTTCGCTGGAACCTTTCACATATGCACAGTGCACTGGTATGAACAACAAAGACTGCACTTACACAGACATTTTGTTCCAGCTATATGTAACAAACGTGTAAACGAATATTTGAATCAGTTTGCAATGTTTAGGACACAATTCAACAGATCTTTCAGAAACTGCATTCGAAGACTAGCAAAATGAGCACATGTAAATATACCCAATATTTAAAGAGACAGCATACTTTGTGAATTTAATCTGGAATTAATCTCTCTAATCTGCCTCTAGACAGTTTTGGAACGATCGCTGGTGTGAATATTGCAGGTGCGCTAATTGAAAGTGTCTAGCTAAAAGAAATGTATAGTGGCATAAAATGTGTAGAGTTGTAAAATACTTTGAAAATCTTTAGGCTCGGTGTATATAAATTATACTGTATGTATGCATCCAATCTAGCTGTCAAAAGGTTCGCTTACAAAGGCAATAAAATCAAAAAGAAAGAAGAGAATATAATGAACCTACAACAAATCCATCGTTAATAAGAACACGGCTGTAGTAAGAGGTGTTCAGCACTGAATTGACGAGGTCATCTCTATACAGTACATCAATCTGCATGACGCAGTTGAAAAATAAATACAGTAAGAACTTCTAAACATAGAATGAAGTGACAGGAATTTTGGCCACCCTAATGCAGACAGTCAACTCATGTACACTCACAGGCATTCTCGAATGTCAAAGCACATGCATTAGACACTCTCAGCTGTCTGCTTGACAAGACTGGATCAGGTGATGCTTTATTTTTCCCCTCTTATGCAATGGGAGAGTTGTGCCCAGCATGCCACAGGAAGCCCTGGTGACTGGTAGAGGCTTCCTGAGGTATGAGGGAAGGGAGTGTCAGGGTAAGTCACCTAAAACCACAGACACATCAGCCTTTCACGCCAGCAGCTTAATACCAATAAGTGAAACAGACAGCTGAGTAGAGTTATCAACTGAGAAATAACATACTGTAGCATGATCTTCAGACCAATGACTTGTACATCAGAAACATTAATAAATAAATTCCTTGAATGCACAGACAAGAAAAATATTTTTTTGTGTTTCATTGTGCCTTAACCATTTATTTAGTTTTTCTTTAGTATGTTTTCTAAGCAATTTATTATAGCACATGCAGGTTCTAGCTTTTAGTGTTATTAATCTATATAATTATAATAGTTTTGCACAGTAATGATTAAAAATGATTTCAAAACTCAGGAAACTCTTCAATCAGAATTATAATCATTTAAAAAATAAAAATGCACATTATAAGCTATTATAGAAATTCTAATACATATATTTAATATGTATGAGAATGGCTAAAATATATATTGCAATAAATATATTAGAATCGCTATAATAGCTTATAATGTGCTTTTTTATGATATAAGATTAATCATGAGTCCCTGTGTTTGAGAATCAGTTATATTTTAAAAGCATTTTTATGATTATATTTTATGTATTATATATGGATTAAATATAATAATAAAAATCACATTGCACACATAAGTACTGTACTTATAAAAACCAGATATTTTGGTCTAGGATTGTAAAATAGATAGACAGACAAACAGTCACATGCTTTAATTCATTAGAGCAGTTGTTTGCATTTCATCAAGTTATTGAGGAAACCAAAAATCATGAATAAGTCAGAGGTCATTCACTAAATAATCTCCCTTGACCACTATTGTAGGTATGGTTATTTATAGTTTACACATCTTGATGTCCAGTCATATCTTCAACTCAGCCTGCTATGAGAACAGATATAAACACACCAACCCACACCATACACACACCCACATACACACAACCACATCCAACCCCCACATTCACATACACCGGACGGAGAGTCATTCAATGTGCACAGCTCTGCAAAACACGTGAAGTAATTAGACACTGCAGCATAAATGTGATATGTACAGAAAATGGGAATGGGACACACTGTGAACGATTCACTGACTGTCAAACCTTGACTTAACCCTAAAAATACAAAGGTTGAACTAAAATATATGTGCCCTACAAAGTTTAAATAAAACACAATAAAAAACCTTGCAACTAAACAAAGTGCATGTTCAAACAGTGCATAAATATTGATTCCTTTAAGTGTCCAAATATTTTACAGTGCATCATCACTGCAGCTTTTATAGTCCCTGAGAGACTATTACGGCTTGTACCATCATAAATCCATTTAATGTGGGCAATAAGCATGATCATCGGGCCTTAATGAAGTAAACACGAAGGCCACAGCAGTGAGAAGGTAGGCAATAACAGGCAGACTGTTATTTCACGTCATAGCACTGAATCACGGGTCACTGCTTCATGAGTCAATTATTTACGTCTCTGATTCACGAGTCACTGATTCACAAGTCAGATTCAAGAGTCAGTGATTCATATTTCACTGATTCACGAGTCATTAACTAACAAATCACCGATTCAAAAATCAATATATTCCAAAGTACACAGATGGCAAGCATGCAGTGAATGTCTTATGTTCTTTAGGTAACAAACATATGTTTAATCCAAGTAGTCTTCATTTGCACTACACAGCCCATAGTTATAATTATAATGATATACCGTTGCCATAGTTTCCATATACGAAAGTACTGTATATTTCTTTCACTGTGTATAATATAAGCTTGTTTATAAACCTGTAACTCAAAACACAAATCTAGACTATTCACCCAAGCTATTAATTTAACGACCAAACACATTTGCTATACCACATGCTACACCATTGACACTATAAACACCTACCATTATACAAATATATATTTAATTGGAGGTACATACAAATTCCTTGTTAAATAATGTCATTGTTTACCTAGGTGTGTGAAAAGGTTCATCATATAACTTGAACCCGGGAATTAAGGTCAGCGTTCTCAAAACACATTCTGATTGATCATAGGACATAATACTAAAAGGAGGTTGTGTCAAGCCCTAATGTTTTGGTATGGAATGACCCCGTTATGAACATGGAGACATGAGTCAGCTGTTTCTAATGTCCTGGCCAAGAGAGACTAAAGATGGGAGATGCCATCTGATAGCCACAACCCCCATCACCCTTTCAGTTCAAGAGAAGGACATCAGCTCTGGTGGGGAGAGCCGCCACCTTAAACCCTTTCCTGAGAATAAACTCGGTTTAACCACTTGGAGATTTTGGTAAGACCACACATTTTGGTTCAATCAAGACAACTCAAGATTCAATTCATTCATGTATTTTAGTTATCATGCTATAAACTGATCCGAAAAATTTGATTATGTATTATATATCCGAATAATTATGTCTATAGACTCTCCTTATAGATAATTATGTCTATAGATTCTCCTCATTAGTATAATCAGACAAGTATGCTTGTGTGTGTAAGTGTATTTGTGTGTGTGTGTGTGTGTGTGTGTGTGTGTGTTCTTGAGGAACGTTTATAAGCACGTTTTATGGGGACATTTATCGGAGTCCCCATAAGTAAAATAGCGTTACAAACATACTAAATAATGTTTCATTAAAAATCAGAATGTTTTGTGTGATGTGTAGGTTTAGGAGTAGGGGTAGAATAGGGGGATAGAATGTACAATTTGTACACTATAAAAGCCTATGGAATGTCATCTGTCATCTGGTGAACATGGCATTTGGTTACATCCCTATAATAGACATATAGTAAATAAAGTAACTATAAACTGAACCACCTACAGTGAAAGATGCGTGTATAAATGTGCGCGTGTTTGTATGTGCATTTTCATATGTGCATGTGCCAGCATGGACGAAAAAGCACTTAATTATGCACAAACGGGACACTCCAGGTGTTAGCCCTGTGACTAACTGGTGTACCCCGCCTCACACCCTGTGTTAGCTGTGATAGACTCCAGCACCCCCGCGACCCTGAACAGGATACGCGCTAGACAATGGATGTATAGATGGATGGATGGGACACTTCAGAAAGAGGGCTGACATTTATTGACAGGGAATAATAAGCTCCAGTGCCTCATCCAATAAAATCAACTTATTCCAAATGCCAACATTTGTAGACTAATTTCCATTTTGCAATTTGGAACTTCAATCATGTATATCAATCATTGGTGATAAAAATACTTAATCAGCTTCTTTTACACCTGTACTGTACATTTTTAAACAATAACTGTGGTAAGTTAAAAAAAAAAGGCCAGTACTTGAGACCAGGGATTAATAAATGCTTGATTACAAGCCCTTTTTCTTTCCATGTTACACGTAAATCCTTGTCTATTAAAAAGGTGTACGTCGAGTTTTACAAATCGAACAGTACTTACTAACATAGATAATGGCATAGGCTGGAAAAATAAGTTCTTATGCGTTTTTTTTTTTTTTACTTTCTGAAGGAGTTCTGGCTCACCGCTGCTTTCAATGTTAATGATTTGGATATGATGGGTTGGTAAAACCACTGCGGTGTCCTGCCTCGAAACACGTGATTGGGCATAGGTGAATTGGCTACTCTAAATTGTCCATAGGAGTGAATGTGAGTGTGAATGTCTCCAAGTCTTGTCTGTCTCTAAGTGTTAGCCCTGTAATTAACTGGCGAATGTCCAGTTTGTACCCCGTTAGCTCTAAGTTACCCCCGTGACCCTGAACAGGATAAGCACTAGACAATGGACGGATGGATGGATGGATGTATTTCTATCCCTTATATTCCCTTCCCTTAATATTCCTTTGATAGTTGGGGCATTGACTTTCTTTTTTGGTTGTTCATGTGCTATTT
This sequence comes from Liobagrus marginatus, assembly GCA_028566295.1. Taxonomy (NCBI): domain Eukaryota; kingdom Metazoa; phylum Chordata; class Actinopteri; order Siluriformes; family Amblycipitidae; genus Liobagrus; species Liobagrus marginatus. The sequence goes on from JAOUQX010000036.1 coordinate 7,409,318, forward strand.
GTTTCATACACTGAAAACACCCGTGACCACCAAAAACTATGGACAATCATCTAACCACATCACTTCTGAGTCTTGCAGTTTTGTCTGGCATATATTTCTAATCTGATTCCAAAAATGGAACCCTATATCTTCTTAACATGGAACATGTTTACTTATAAAGTGTAGCCTATCTACGCATAATATTAAAAAAAGAATAGTGAACTGCCGTGAACTGTAAATACTGTATAGACCTCTAAAAAACCCAAATCTGATATGTGTCACTGCTGCAGTGATATAGTGAATGAAGTGCGACCATTATTAATGTTTGTCTTTGTGTCATTTTGAGCATTTTTCTGCATTACTCAAAAAATAAATAAAAAATTTTTTCTAAAACATTCGATCTATTCAGTGGCATAATTGAATAAACCAGTCCCCCATGGGCCAGGGCCACAGCCAGGGGCTTCATTTTCAGCCCGGAATGTACAACATTCACTGGAAATGCTCAAGACAATGCACTCCCAGTGCTGGCCCCAGGTTTGGGTAAACTGGAAAAATGTAGGGTTGCATTGAAGGGTCAAATCGAATAAAAATCCCAACATAGCTAAAGGTACGGAAAAGGTTCGAGACAGTAAGGCACTCAACCACTACCTGAATATGAAAGCACATCCAGTCATAGCATCTCCCTTTTCCTTCCACAGAAGCAAAAATTAAGATTATATTACATGCACCCATCAAATTTATAACATTAATTGTAATGCACCGATATAATCAACTAACTATCCCTACTTAAAGTAGTATAGTGTTTTGGACAAATGGTAATAAAATCCACCTCTGACATTAACAGTCAAGACTAAAAGCCTACTTTAAGAGTCTGGCAACTTGATTTCCAATGCCAATTAGATGAGTCACTATTAATAATGGACACAGCTAAGCCTGAAAGCTGAATTAAAGACCATCTATCCTAAGATCAGAATATAAGCTTACACTTGCTGGCTAATATTACTTGAAGTGAAGTTATGTGTATTTAAAAAAATAGGACTCCACCATGTCCAACATGCAGTCTAGACATATACTATATGGACAAAGGTATTGAGACAACTGACCATCACATTCATGTGTTTTTTAAGCATCCTATTCCAGATGACTCTTATAAGAACCTCAGAACTTCTGGTAATGCTTTCCACTTGATGTTGGAGCCTGGCTGTAGGAAGTTTTACACTCAGCCACAACTGTAAGCTGTAGCTGGCGTTCCAATTCATCCTAAAGGTGATGAGAGGGATGAAGGTCAGGAGTATGCGCAGGACACTTGAGTTCTTCCACCCCAACCATAAAACATTATGTCTTTATGGAGCTCAGGGGCTTTATATAAAGGGGCATTGCCATGCTGGGACAGTGTTTGAGTCTCTTAATGGCATTGAAACAATAATATAACCATAATGGCATAAAAATAAGTTCTAAACTGTATGCTTCCAACCGTTTGGGAAACACACGCTTATTTGGACATATGTACATATTGGACTTATATGCTTACAGGTACAGTACAACATATAGATACAGTAAATAATATTCACGTTTAACTAAGCCTGCTTAGTTATATTCAGGATTGTCCAGAATTGTGTAATTACCTTTCCAATTACTTACAGTTTTGACTTCAAACCCATACCTTTGGTCACTTTACTCCGTCCTTTTATTTTTACAGTAATCCAAAAAAATCCACACATACACAACATAAACAGGTTCAATGCTAAGAAATCATAGAGGAGGCAGAAAAGACGAGTCGGAGCTCGCCCTGCCTCACTCTCCTGGTGGCCTTAGATGCTCGGTTCCACATGTCCGGGATGTAAAATGTGTTTCACACTAAACACAATGCTTTGTTTTGTTTGCTAAACCCCAAAAGCAAATCAGAATAATCAAGCAGGGTATTTAACTTGCTTTATTTATGTATAGAGTATTTGTGGCAATCCACTAAATACAGTTTAAACCAAGGAACAACATATCAGATTGTTTATGACTGCATCCAAATAGCTTTTGTAACTTGTATCTAAATATCGTATGGAATTAAATACCAAGAACAAGAACACCATAAAGTCAATGTGGAGAACTGTTGGGAATATGCCAGAACTGGCGATGGTTCTGGCGAAATTGAACTATGAAGTCAGTGGAGTCAGATATCATATTCTGAAAGCCATATTCATTATTTTATTCAAACGTATGCAGTCGACTGGAAGCTTTTCCAACCACATGCAGAGATGAAAAAGAAACAAAGTGTCTGTAGGGAAAATGATAACTTGATACATTTATAACACTAGAAATATTAAATGCAGTTGTTCGAGCTCACGTGGATGATTCAACAATGATGGGAACCCCATGCTATTTATTGTGTCCTTAAAGTACAACATATATTTTATTCATGCAGCTCAGATAAACAAGCAGTGCGAAGTGATCACGTTAAAGCCGCTGTAATTCCTCACGTACAGATTTGTCCTACAAGCAAGCGGAGGGAAAAGCAAAACGAGCAGTAAGTCACTTACCATACTTATTCGGTTCTCTGTTGTACTGGAGGATAGGAACAGCCTCTGGCTCATCTAAATCTCCCCTACCTCCAAACACAGGTAAGGGCTCCCGGTTATTATCGTGATGGTTAAGCTCCTGCTCCTCGAAGTCACAGCACTGAGCCACGGGCAGGACCACGAACCTCTCCGTCATGTTTTGTCCGCCTCAATCTCACGGTTGAGCAAGTTTCACGGGTCAGATGACGTTTGGTTTGGAGCTCATCGTCGGCGGTGTGCGCAGTGTACAAGCGCGCTCATAACACAATGTACAAGAGCGGCAAACTCCATTCACCCCGTCAATCTATGCTGCGATGGGCGTGGCCGGCCGCTGATTGGTCGAGCCTTGCGCGAGCTTCATGTCAGTCAACGATGAGTGTGGACGCCATCGTCTTAAAACAAAGCGCCTTCTGGAGATGTTTCGGTTACGAGCAAAGGGGGGAAATGTCCTTATTTTTTTAAGCTATACTTAAAAAGGGAACCTATGAATTTTTCGCATTCAAATTTTTCTCTGTTCCATTTTCTGATGCTTTTAATAAAAACAAGTTTTTTGAAATGAAAACAAAAACAGGGTATTCCGGTTTTCTCCCACCTCCAAAACACATGCGAGTGGGTATAGGTGAATTGGCTACTCTTAATTGTCGATAGGAGTGAATGTATGTTTGAATACTGTAGTTGTTAAAATGTTTGTTAGAATGGTCTCTAAGTGTTAGTCCTGTGATTAACTGCTGATTGTACAGGGTGTACCCCGCCTCACGCCCTAAGTTAGCTGGGACAGACTTCAGCGCCCCCACGACCGTGAACAGGATAAACGCGACAGTTGAATGTTGCTATGTTAAACGCATGAAAAAAGTTTCTTTTATTGATTCTGTCAGTTAAAATAATTGTTTATTTTTTTAAAGATTTATTTTTGGGCTTTTTATGTTAGTTACAATAATTAAAATATTTTCTTAATGACAGTTGCCTAATAACAACAACAACAACAATACAAGTTTAAAGGAACATTGGCAAAAAAAGTAATACTGTGTAGTATTTATGCTCTACAGCCTCAATGCTTTGAAAGAATACACGTTTTACATTAACTGTTATAATTACTGCATTTATGTAGTCACAGTTCAGTCACTTTATTACCTCTCATTCATTATGGAAATGTATCCTACGTGTCATTTTTCATGACTTTTGCGTGAGACCACTAGCAAGGGAAATAAATCTTTTACAAGCCCTTCCTAAAGCAGTTACAGCCCTTGGCAATTAACTGCCATCTTCTAGTTGATTTGGTTAACTTTTTATGTAAAAAAGATAAACATTTAAAGTGGTACAGCCAAATGCGTGTTATGGTGGTGTTGGTTTGCTGGACTTAATTTTCTGCTCCAGAACGTTGTCCATTTGTCCATGTCCGTCGTAATTCTCTTGCCATAAATGACCAGCTGAGAATCAATAAGTCTGAGAGATCAAGCAATACTAAGGTTATCATGCATGAATTCTATAAAATAATCTGATATAGAGGTACTTTTATCTGCCTCCTTATCCTTCTGAGTATCCTGTCTTTTCCACAGATCTCAGTGTTTAACACTAGGGTTAGGGTTAGGGTTAAATGCTTAAACTTTTTTTTGCATGCATTTAAACATGCATTTTTTAAGAGCAGCTTTGATATGGAATCATAGATGAACAGTTATCGTAGTGACCGAAATTTCCAACAAGTTTCATTAAACAGATTATTAAATACAGATAAATAAATGGAATATTTCACGTCAGTTTAAATGGGTATTACATCTTTGGTTGGTACTGTGGCTTTCTGAATTCATGTTAAGAAATTTGGTGTCTTTTGAAGAGGATGTTAAAATTAATCAGATGCTAGTTATATTTTTGTACTAGCATTACTACTATATTTTACCTCTCCTCTTAATATTATTTTATAGAAACGGTTAATTGATTAACACACTCAGTCACAAAACAAATCTAGTCTTTACATATTCTTAAATTAAACAAATTATTATTTCTAACATTCATATATATATATTTATTGTGTTTCATTATTTCGCTTTTCTTGACTTGTTGAAAGTAGTATATAGCTAATAAATCAGTTCTGAAATTTCAGCAAGGATAAAATGACCGTGTTTTTGGACTAGTGTTGTTGTTTTAATGGCATTTAGGGCTGCACTGACTGGCTAAACTGCCCATAAATCTTTTCGTTGGCTAGTTGTTATTTCTAATAATAGTGCATCCCTGACAACTGCATAGACTCAACAACAAATAGTGTGATCAATATAGTCCATCAGCAAATTAGGTTGCCAATACTAGCATTTTAATAGTGCAATGTGGGAATTAATCATTTTGAATATACAAACATATTTAGGCCTACAACATTATCATCCAAAGTTTAGAATTGTTTTGTAGTCTCCAACATAAGCATACTATTAACTAAATCCATAATAGAGAATAGCATCTACAAGTTAGATCAGCCATAATCATCTAAATCCATGTGCAGGTGAGCATGAATTTCAGTCATGTATAAGGTATGACAGGTCAGCTTTATGCATATTTTATTCACTATATAGCTAAAAGTAATGGGACACCTGACCATTACATCCATATGTGTTTTGTGAACATTAGTTCTTCCACATCAACCTAGGTAAACCATGTTTTATGTAGTTTGTTTTGTGCACAGAGATATTGTCATGCTGGAACAATGTTTAAGTCTCTTACGACCAATAGTTTAGGGAAAAGGATGAGCTGGTCAGGTGTCCACAAACTGTCTTAAAAGTGAAGATCAGAGGGATCAGGAACCATCAAATGTCAGTTGCCACATTTGCCAAATGCCACAGTCATTAAGTAATAATTGAGAATTCTGTCTTGTCATATGATGTACTGTATATAAAAGTATATTATATTAAATTATGAATAATTTAACACATAATTGCAATTATGATGCAATAGTAATTGTTTATTTCAGGGCTTTGCCAAATAGTTGTCTGTTTTGGAGTTTTGACAAGTATGATGATTAATAATAAGTAATAAATTATTTATTCATTGAATATAATATGTATTACAATTTAAAATCATTTAAATAACAAACAATTATAATTAAGTGACCATAACATCATAAATAAAGCCAAATATACACATTTAAAAAATTTGGCAAAATAAATACATAATGACTATTATAATAACATTCCGAATCTAAACAAAGCCAATCCTGTACAATCTTTAATGAACTAACCCTAAAATCCTTTAAAGAGTGACCTATAGGAGGAAAAACTATCCATATTAATAGGGTGAATTTCCTTTGAAAAGTAATGTGTTACGTTGTGTTTTGGACGTCCTTGATCATCTGGTGTAAACCCAAAATATTCCCAGATCCTTGCTGTCATTTTAGGCTTTAAAATTAATGGATCAGATTTGTGCCACATAAAACAAGTTTAGCAAAAAACAAACAAATATACCTTGATATATGGTGGAAAACACTGAAAACAAAAAACAATCAACTAAATAAAGCAATATAAATATATGTATATATATATATATATAAATATATATACAGTATATAAAGTAGCATCGTCTTCAAATAAACGACATTCTTTGTTGGCGGTTTTCTAAGCTTCACTTTCGCTAAACGTAGTTTTCAATACGATTTTTGAAGTTTAAAAAAAAAAATTTTTTTTGCTTTCCTAGTTTTTGTTTTTGCTCTTCGCAAATTTACATTCGCATTTCTGGCAAATAAAGTGGCATTATGGTGATCCTAGGAATTGAACCCATGACCTTTAATCAGCAGTCCACCTTAGCCAGGACTTGCCCACTTCATTTTCTTCTCGTTATTAAAGTGTGCACTGATAGTCTCTCAACAAAGCTATAAACACCCATCCCTAACAAGGCTTCCAGACGTTTCTTGTACTTTCATTTGTTACTGTGTTATGAAACTATGGGGAAGGAGGGAGGTGTGTGTGTGTGTGTGTGTGTGTGTGTGTGTGTGCATATCATTTCCTCCCCAGTAGTTATTTCAACATGGTGTTTTTTTTGTTCAACAACAAGTTTTCTGTTCTTTAAAAAACACAGTTCTCTTAAAGGTGATTTCAGCATATCTGTTCACTGCATAATAGAAACACAGTACTAAGTTAAAAGGGGAAATAAATGGGACAATAACAACAACCTAATGTATACAAGATGTACACTAGATGACTCCAGTAAATTTGCACAAGTACAAGTACACACTCGTATGAGATGTTTTTGAATCTTTTCTTCACCTGCATTAAGAGGCTTAAGCACTCTCCCAGCTGTCACTGTCCCAATGAAGACATGGTGTGTTAATGTTGGTGTGGAGAACTTTCGTGTCCTCCACTCAAGAACGCTGACTTCAAACCGAATGAAAATCTTTGGAATGAACTTGAAAACTGCAGCCAGATCTCCTCCTCCAAAATTAGTGTCTGATCTCACTACTGTACTTGCATCTTCACTTCATTCTCCAAAAGATAATTGATATCCTTTACAGATTTAAAACAGCAAAAGGGGAATAAATCTGGAATAAGCTGTTCAGAATCACGTATAGTAGTGAAGGTCAGGTGTAGACGTTTGGTATGGGAATTGGAATATAGATGTCTGCTAACTGCTGGCTGGAGATTTAAGTTATTTCCACTGGCTACTGCATGTATGACCTGGATAGAAAAATGATATAAGAAACTACTAAAAGCCACGTGACATCTGATCTATGTAATGCAATTTCATGTACATTTTATGCAGTCTGGTTTAACTTCTCATAGGAAAAAGTCTAAAAAAAGATATCCTTATTACCTCTACAGTAATGAGATCAAATGGGAATAAAAATCAGATTTCTCTGTCTGTCTCCTGTCTCCAAGCTTTATAGTGATCTTGTATACTGTATGTCTCCGCTTAACAATGGTAATGGTCCCACTGCTAATTTGGTGAATTAGTACTAGATCATGAGCAAAGGTTTGTGGACACTATATCAGTACATGCACCTACCGTATATGCCGGTGTATAAGTCGACCAGGTGTATAAGTCGACCCCCCCATTTTTCAGTCGCAAACTTGGGTTTTCTGCTATACTCGCTGTATAAGTCGACCCCCCCCCTACCGCCTTCCGAGACAACACCATTTAAGAAAAAAAAAAATCTGAAACATCAGATTTTATTTTAATACAGTAATTTTAATGAAAACAGTTGACTTTCAAGTACTTAAAATCCTTC
>JAOUQX010000036.1:7506083-7521495 GCA_028566295.1 Liobagrus marginatus
TATATATCAAGTTCAAGTTCTAATGTTTGCTTAAATGCATTTTTGTCATATTTCATGTTAACAAAGTGCTTCTGATCTGAGTAATATCCAGATCATGTTCTTTTATCTCAGATGATCTGTGCCCATGGTCCAGCTGGTCCTCGTGCTCACGGAGCTGTGGTGCGGGAGTGGTGTCCAGGCGTAGGCATTGTTTATGTGAAGAGGCAGGTGAATATGCATGTCCCATTTCCACAGAGGCGGACCGGCACCGAGAGGAGACTCGCCTGTGCTACAAGAGACCATGCCCTGGTAAGTTGGCACCATCGATAACACCAGATATGGTGTTAAATGCACAACTGTTGAACTATCAAGAATGCATGACACTGAAATGGAATCACAAAGATATCCTAAAGATTTGCACTTCCCCATAATCCTTTATGCTAGTCTTGCCCTTTCACGCTTACTATGGTGTTTAGGGATTTATTACAGGACTTTTATTCCTTCACAGTATACGTAAAGTAAATACACATAAATCTGTTTCACAAAGTCACACTTACCCATAATCCAGTAGTAGATATGGTATGTCAATACTATGCGTATTTGTCGTGCTGTCCGGGGAGAGGGTTCTGAGCTCGGTATTTGGCCCGATCTTACGATAAGCCCACACTCCCAAACCCACACCCGGATTTCTGGGTTAGGGAGTAACCCGGCGATGTGAGATGATGGGGTGGTGAAGGGATGCTTAGTTGTCAAGGAGTCTGGGTGAGTTGACAATGTCCTTATATACGCTTTCGTTCGTGCTGATTGGATAGGTATGTTGATTATTAATTGTTGGAAGCTGGCCGAAATCATATGCTGCTTAGTCGGTTTATTAGGACGTTGCTACTCCAGAACTTTGTATTTTTACTTTGTAGTTCAAAAGCGTCATTTAAATTTACATTTGCATACAGTACACACTAGACCAGTATACAATAATTATTTGCCTAATAAGGAAAAAGAACAAGTCTACAGTTCCGCATTAATATAAAGCTTTCTTAAAGGCAATGTCTGTTGTTAAACCTGCTACTGTATAAACAGCATTGCTCTTATAGCATTGTTTTTAGACAGCCAGTGACTTAGCAAAGCTAAATTAAGAACAATATTAAAAAGCATTCATTGTGTTTGCATTGATGTAAATATGATCTCTCGTTTCCTTTCTCTCTTTTTCATTCTCTTACAGACTGCCCCGTGTCTGATTGGAGTGAATGGACAGAGTGTTCATGTGTGTCTCAGTGGCAGCAGCGCTATCGTGTCCCACTGTATTTGACCACTATGGGGCAGCATTGCACAGCGATTGAGAAGCAGAGCCGGGCCTGCAAACCTCTGGACTGCCAGGGTGAGTTTACTGCTCTAGTGTGTGTGTGTGTGTGTGTGTGTGTGTGTGTGTGTGTGTGTGTGTGTGTGTGTAGGGGTGCGTGTGCTTGTAGCAGTGTGTGTGTGTGTAGGTTTGTGTAGGTGCGAGTACGTGATCGACTCCAAAGTAAGGTCACTAAAAAAAGTCACTAAAACTTGTATTGCCCTGTATTTTCTGTATTCCTGTATTAACTTTTCTCTTACCATATTGCCCATATGGAGACACGGATATACAGTATGTGTAACCTTTGCTGTAAAATGTGTTTGACCTTATCGTGTGTGTGTGTGTGTGTGTGTGTGTGTGTGTGTGTATGTATGTGTGTGTGTGTGTGTGTGTGTGTGTGTCTGCCTTAGAGTGTATGGAACCGTTTCGCCCAGGCTGTAGTTCTCCATGTGAGAAGCAATGCGCATTGCAAGGGCAGGTGGATGCATGCACGGGGCAATCAAGGTGTACAGACGGCTGCTACTGCCCTCAGGTCAGAATGACCTTTTTCGGGGGTTAAGCATAGGGTTTACAATCTGCCATTAGACCTGTTATGAAACATATTCAAATCAACAGGTTTCTGGTCCTTCTTTAAAGGCACGAGAGGCGATTTCAGAGAGACTTTGTTCAAAAACATTATGATGTTTGAAAGTCTCTTCACATCTATATAGCACTCTTTAGGTTTAGTAGTATAAATGTATTTATATTTATTTATATTGTCTGCAGAAGGCGTAGGAACAAAAAAACTCCATCCAATCAAAACGTTTGGTTCAAATATTACGATCGGTTGTCCTACCTGCCTGTCAACATACGTACTGCGTAAGCTCGTTCATGTGTTTTGGAAGAGGCGTGACTTTGGGAAGTGATTGTGCGGAAGGGCGGGTCATTGGCTTTCAATGTTAGCATGCTATTGTTAGCCTCTCTGAAATCTCCTACCCAACCTTTAAGTGAAATTAAACCCTCAGTGGTGATAAATTGTGTTAAAAATTGTGGAAAATTTCTTTTAACTGGAGGATCATTTTGTGACAAGTGTTCAACCCCACTGAGTTATTTCTACCATGACACGTTTCAGGGTAATTAACGTGAACAAAAATCTCAATCTTTTTTTAAAACCCATATTCCAGAGGACAGCCTGATATTTATTCTTATGCTTGCTAGCATTAGCTTGTTCAATTATCCTGCTATAAACCTGCCTCTCTGGATGCTTGCAGGGTTTACTGCAGCAGAATGGAACGTGTGTGCCTCCAGAAGAGTGTGGGTGTGTCCATCTCATCCAGCCGGACACAGGCTCGCATGTCCCTGTTGCTGTTGCTGTCCCACAGGGTGAGGTGCTGAATATAGGCTGCAGAACATGGTAAGACCGTCTATACCCAGCTTTTACCAGTTTTGCTTCTTAATTTAAAGCCTCAATAGAATGCATGGAATGTTTAAAAGACGTATTTTTGTATGTCTTATATTGTAGCTTATGCCATAATGGGGCTTTGCAGTGCGATTCTAGAGAGTGTGAAGGTATGAAAAATTTAAGAAAAAAAATACTGAATCACTGAGTCTGAGAAGTCACTCTTTCTTACTCCCACTCTTTATCATTATGTTAGTGTCACTCAGTGAGTGGTCAGAATGGACCCCCTGCTCTCCGTGTGTTCCTGCCTCCACCCTCCTTCACTCTGACTCTGCTGTGGATGAAGCTGAAGATGACAGTGAAGGGTTAAGAATGCCGGAAACATCGCTGGTGTCAGTGCAGAGGCGCTACCGAACATGTCTGGATATGGACACTGGGTTACCTGTTCAAGAGAGAGAGGGGGAGTGTTCCAAACCCCTGCAGGAGGAGAGGATCTGTCCTCAGCCTGATGTCTGCAAAGGTGATCACTTAGAGTGTTCATATTACAAAAAATTAGTTTATTTCTTAACACTACACTATCTGGCAAAACATTTGTGGACACCTTCCCAGCACACCCACATATACTATATGTCTTTCCCAAAACTGTTGCTACAAACATGGAAGCACAAAATTGTGTAGAACGCCTAAGATTTACATTCACTGGTACTAAGAAGCATGACAATACGCCTCTGCACAAAGCCCCTGATCTCCATGAACACCTGGTGTGTTCTAGTTTGAATAGAAAAAGTGTGCTACACAAAGACCGGACCACAACCATACAGAACACCTTCAGCAGGAAGTAGAACACTGACCGCACCCGGACCTCCTCATCATACATTAGTGCCTGATCTCACTAATACTATTGTGGCAGAATCAGCAAATCCACATAACTATCTACAACCCAGTGAAAAGCATTTCAAAAAGTTGGCGGTTATTATAAGAGTGACAGTGAGGCGTGTGATGATCAGGTGTCCAAAGAATAGTGAATATAAATAGTTCTGATGCTGAAATCTGGAGTACCATTTGATATTGATATCTACCAAATCAATTTTCAAACCTATTGTGTCGATTAATTCTCTGATTATCTGTTCTGAATCTCTGATGCTGTGTCATCCATCACTTTTTGCTAGTATTTATAGCGATCAGACGTTTTAGATCGGTGGCATTTTTTTAATTACAACATAGGGAGAACTCTGGAACACGACAAATCAACCATACAAACCTTCTTGATGTAGGTCATGGGTTCGATTTCCACCCAGGGTCTTTCTATGTGGAGTTTGCATGTTCTCCCCGTGCTTGCGCAGGTTTTCCCCGGCTACTCCGGTTTCCATCAGCCTCCAAACACATGTGATTAGACATAGGTGAATTGGTTACTCTAAATTGTCCATAGGAGTGACTGTGTGTGTGAATGGTTGTCTGTCTTTAAGTGTTAGCCTTGCGATTAACTGCCGATTGTCCAGGGTGAGCCCGCCTCACGCCCTAAGTTAGCTGGTATAGCGACCCTGAACAGGATAAGCGATAGACAATGAATGAACCCTGCACTCATCATAAGTGGGTTTTTTGATTATCATTATTTAGACTTTTGTTAGTCCAAAAAATAACACTATATGAAATGCTACAATATTAATTTTAAGAGATTATAGAAAAAAGACGACCTTTTGTCAAAATTTTGTTTCTGGAGTTATATGTAACATGCTTTGCCCTGTGATGGACATTACAGGAAACATTTTTGTCTCTGGTCAAGTATGTGACGTTGATGTGTTGTCATCTGTAGACCTATGTCAGTGGAGTGTGTGGGGGCTGTGGGGTGTGTGTCAGGAGCCGTGTAGTGGAGGATTCCGCCAGCGTGAGCGAACAGCTCTGGCAACAACCCTCGGACCACAGTGTCCAAGACGGCAGAGCCAATCACAGAGCTGCAACACCGGCCTCTGTCCAAGTATGCACATACACACACATACACAAACATGCATGCTGTACATGGAATGATAACATGTGAAAAGATGTGCGTATTTAATTCATGTATTTAATCATGCATACGTGTTAACACACACACAAATGTCAAACACTAATGTTATTGGACTGTTAAATTACAAGATATGCATTATTTAACTGAGACTATCTACTGTACTGTCTGCGCACAGGCGAGCGCTGTGAAGACAGGGGGCGGGTCTACGAGGCTTCCTGTGCCAATCAGTGTGCTCGTAGCTGTGCTGACCTTTGGCACCATGTTCAATGTCTGCAGGGAGTCTGTCACCCAGGTACAATCACCACAGTATAATTATAGTAACACTATTCAATTTAAAGCAATGCTAGCTTATTTTCTTTATAATTCATTAAAAATAATATTCATGCCCCTCATGATTCTTTTCAAAACACACTAAGACAATTCACTCGGATATTTACGTCCCGTTTAAATGGAACATTATCAGTTACAAAATAATCCAGATGATTTAAGTTTTGTTTTCAATTTTAATCATCTGGATTCTGCATTTCAGGGCAACAACAGATAAACAGGGTGGCACATTGGCAGAGTGGTTAGCACTCCTGCCTCACAGCAAGAAGGTCATGTGTTCGATTCCCACCCAGGGTGTTACTGTGTGGAGTTTGCATGTTCTCCCTGTGCTTGCGCAGGTTTTCCCTGGGTACTCTGGTTTCCTCCTGCCTCCAAAAACACGTGATTGGGCATAGGTGAATTGGTTACTCTAAATTGTCCATAGCAGTGAATGGATGTCTGTCTCTAAATGTTAGTCCTACGATTAACTGGTGCTTGTACAGGATGTACCCCACCTCACTGTTAGTTGGGGATAGACTCCAGCACCCCCACGACCCTGAACAGGATAAGCTCTAGACAATGGATGAATGATTGAACATATAAACAGTGATTGGATTTATCTTCTATATTTGTTCACTTATATGCAGGTTGTAGGTGTCCTGACGGTTGGTTGCTGCAGGACCAGGAGTGTGTGAGAGCGTCAGCATGTCGCTGTGGACTTCCTACAGAGAATGGCACACTGGAGTTCACGCCAGGACAGAATGTTACAGTCGAGTGCAACATCTGGTAAGAGTACACACAGACGACGCACAAATAGGTTTGTGTTTGTATTAATGCTACTACAGCAGATTATGACTAAAAAAAAGCATTAAAAGTAGCTTTTTAAAGTAACCTAGCACCAAAATTTGCGTTACATAATCCTGCACCTTTGATACGGAATCAAATCTTTGATACAGAATTATTTCATGGGTAATGTTCAATATCTGCAGTGTGTGTATGAATGGGTCACTGGTGTGTCCGGATCAGCCCTGCACCACATATGGTGCATGGGGTTCCTGGAGTGAGTGCTCAGTGTCATGTGGGACAGGACAAAGGACACGAACACGTCCCTGCATGCACACACCCGGTGGTCCTCGCTGTGGAGAAACCATTCAGAGCCAAAACTGCACCCTGCCCACATGTCCAGGTTTGCTTAAATATATATTTACACAACAAACACAAACAATGTCATGCACTATACAGAATGCCATGTATTCTTATTTAGAGTTTTAAACAGAAGCAAAAACACACTGAGAGAAATTATCATGAACAGACGTATAAAAGAAACTCTGATTTTTAAAAAAAATTACTAATGTAAAACCTAATAACTAATTATTGTTAAGCTGAAGTTACATTTATATAAATTTTGTTACAATTATGTTACATTACATATATTTATACTCCTTGTGTTCTCTGTATACGAATATATTTTACTTTATGTATTTATCGTATTTATTAGATTATTATATGTCTATGATGTTTTACGATATTATATATTTCTATATTTTATTAAATTATTTTTCTATAGTTTTTTTTACCATTCATTATTGTACTTTGAGAAAGTAACTAAGAAAAAACATTTTCCTGCATCACATCATAAAATTGTGATATGTATAAAACAAATACGAAACCTTTGTACGATCCGTTTATTATATCTCCTCATCCAGAGCACAAGGGTCCAGCAGTAGCAGCTTGGTAGTACTAATAATAGATCAGTGCTCATGACCTTCTGATCAGCAGTCCAACACTTTAACCACTAAGCTATCTAAACCCTGCAGTGCTCTGCCAAGTTCCAATTTGATTCAGCGTTGTTTTCTGTTAGCTGACTGTCTGCTGAGTAAATGGTCCCCCTGGAGCAAGTGCAGCGTCCCCTGTGGTGGAGGAGTGTCAGTACGTAGGAAGACTATTCTTCAAAGATCGGAACCTGGAGGAAAGGCTTGCTCGACTCCTATTGAACAACACACTGCCTGCAACACCAACAGCTGTCTTCCCGGTCAGAAGAATGTGCATACGATTATTGTATCATATTTCTTTCTCATATACACAGATGCATCGACAGACACTCACAAGCATATGCACATCATTATCATCATCATGATTCTTCTTCTTTCTTCTTTTTCTTTATTATGATTATCATTGTCATCCTCGTCTCATTCCCTTGATTTTGACATTTTAATTTTGTCTTAACAACCTGGTGTGTAAGTCGTTCAGAAAATGAAAAATGCCTCTGTTAGCGGAGTCCAGTCTGAAACGCGTTGGAAAGTGAACTGTAACTTACTGAATAATTATCACACAAACATAAAACATATGTCTACGTAAAACATAGAATGTCTAATTTTAGATGCTGTAAGTCAAATTGAAAACAAATATTCTCAGTTTATGTAATCTGTAGGAAACCAAGCAGAGGTGCAGTCACCTCAAGTTTTACTTCATTATCTTTAATGTGCCGTGGTAGCCCCGCCCCCAGCACTATTCACCTGCTAAATTGTTTGGGCTTCACATGAGGAACAAAGTACAGAACAATGCAAGTCTTTTCACAGCATCCAACCTTGATGGGGGAAGGGCTTTTGTCTCCCCAGACGTGAATCACAGAAATATTCATGACTTTAACATAAACACGCGCATACAGCAGTGCTGAAACAAAAAGTCACTTACAAAGTGTAAATTATTGTGTAAAGTGTATTATTATAGTGGTTATAATGGTTTTCACGTCATTTTGAAGTAAACATTCAGGCCTACATGACTGATTTCAAAGATCTCTTATTATAATCTATTCAATACAGGTTTTATGTCTTAAACCTTATGTTTTATGAATTAAACTCAGTTGCTCCAGGAGGCGCCACACATTCTGGGTGACACCAGCCTTCAAATAAATAAGCTGGGATATGCGGAATAAAAACATTACACTGCATGACTGTGTATGTGATAAATATGATTTGAATTTGAGCTTTTAAACATTATTAAAGACACTAAATTCTTCTAACCAAACCATTACATCAAATTTACTATAGTGTATTGTGAATAGTGTGAAGAGATTTCTGAGCAGATCTCAGTGGAAATAAACTTTAAACTATCTATAACACTATCTCTTAAGTTTGCCACTAATTTACTTCATGAGTCTGCTTTTGTTAAGCTTATGGATGAGACTTTATCCACGGATGAGGTGTGTTTGACCTTTCTGACAAGAACAGCTCTGGCAAAGTGGCTTTTATTCGCCGCTTTATCTCTTTCATACCTTAGAGAAATTAGGTCTTTAGCTCCTGCCATCTTCACAAGTTGTAGTGTTAGAGTTTAACACACCATGATTTGACGAGCCAATTTTAAAGCTGTACGCGAAAGAAAAGTAATGTTTTCTCAAGAGTATTAGTAGGAGTGTTGCTCTTGCTATATTCATAACAGTGATTTAGCACTATGCTGTAAATAAAGTTTTTTTCTTTCATTACATTGGCTAAAACCGCAGTTGCCCATTTTTATACCTAAATAAAAATAGCCAGTGGGTAATCATAGATTGGATTTTAAAAGCTTAATTTGTCAAAATAATGGGTTTATAACTTTTTATTGCTCTCTCTTTTCTTTGCCATATGCCAGAGTGTTCTCTGGGTCAGGTGTTCAGTCTGTGCTCAGGTTCATGCCCATTTTCCTGCCAGGACCTTTGGCCTGAAAGTCAGTGTGTAGCAGGTCCCTGCACCCCTGGCTGCTCCTGCCCCCAAACAATGGTAAGAAAAGCTGTACACTAAAAATAAATGAATGGCTCAAAACAGCTTAAAATTCAACATAAGTATTAATGTTAAACTGCACCATATATTCAAATCAAATTAATTGTAACAGCGCTGTGCTTAAACCTTAGCGCAGCTCCTATACTCTTCCCAAATGCAACGGAACGGCTTCATGTTCAACGAAGATGAGAGAAGTGTACTCAACTAAAGTGCTTTGACACAGATTTAAAACTGAATCCTTTGAAAAATCCGTCAACTCATCCTAAATGCAATGAAAAAACTAGATG
The DNA here is from genome assembly GCA_028566295.1 of Liobagrus marginatus. Taxonomy (NCBI): domain Eukaryota; kingdom Metazoa; phylum Chordata; class Actinopteri; order Siluriformes; family Amblycipitidae; genus Liobagrus; species Liobagrus marginatus. The sequence continues at coordinate 7,515,130 of JAOUQX010000036.1, forward strand.
CTTAACCAGAATCTTTAAAACAGCTTAACATTAAACTCAAATTCCTCACCTTTGTACTCAAGTCTGAATATATTCATACCAAGGTTTACACTCGATCAAAATGGCATAGCTAAGATCGATAATCAGGCCAAATGCCTCATAATCAATTTGTAGGCAACTAAGTTAATAAAAAAAGCCTAAATGCCTTGAAACACTTTACCCTAGTGCAACACCTTAGCATTTAACTATGTGGCTTCACAACAGCTTTATACACATGCTCAATGACTTGGTTCTTAAAACAAATACCAGTAAGCATCTACACAGACGACTAAAACACCCGGTAAGTCATATTCCCAGCCCAAAACTCAGCACTTAATGTTTCTACCAGCTTACAGAGTCCCATTATTCTCATTGAGTTTTGCTTTTAAATAAGCAAATGTCTTATTACTATGGTGCTCACACTCTGCAAAAACTGTAATAGGTATTCCATAAGAAATCATGATATCCTTATAACAAAATAATTTCTTTAGATAAATAGTAAGAATTGAGTTATAGAAGAAGTAACATTGCAAATAACTGTCTTCATCCTTTCTCCCAGGTTATGCTTAATGGATCGTGCATGCCCATCTCTAAGTGCCCTTGTTCTCCATTGTCTCTGCCGCTGGAGTTGGCCAATGTCACACTGGACCCCCTGCAGGAAGAGTTTCCCCCTGGAACCATTATACCACATCTCTGCAATTCCTGGTAATGATTTTCATTCACCCTCTGTTGTTTTCATTTCCTTTTTCCATTGGGATCGCAAATATTTTTGAGAGCTTATCGATTGTGGATATGTGTAATATGTCATGTGGGCACTAAGAGGATGTTGAGGGAGATGGGGTGAAAATGGATCACTGTACAGTCTTTACTTCAGTTCGCAAACTAGCTTTTGCACACACTTTATTGTGTGCTTTTACCGTTAACCAAGCTGGTTTATGGTAGGCTTGATAGAAAAAAAAGGCACCTATGGTCAGATTGCCTCACTCGTTCAATAGTCCGGTGGTTTGAATGGTGGTTTTGGTGTAATGGATTTGTTGGGCGATATGACCAGTAGTACACTAAAGAAAAATAATTATGTCCCTAATTCTTTTTCTCTGTGTGCTGTCTATTTTTTGTGCTAACAGCATGTGTGAAAATGGGGTGTTCAACTGCTCAGAGGACTCATGTAATGGTGGGTGTCATTACTTTGTTTTATTACTGTGTTTTACTACGATAGCAAAGGCAAAACCTTTCCATGCTTATTAACATAGTAAACCTTCTCAGGAAAGAAAACAATAGGGATGCAACTGAATACAAATGCATTCACAATGCAGATAAGGGATGATGTCTTATACACAGACACAAATATTGAAAAATGTCCAAACAATAATCGTCATGAAATTAAAAAAAAGATTTTTTTCCCCAGCGTACATCAAAGACTGTGTTAGTTAATCTGCAAAATTTACTAGATAAATGCTAAATTTAGTCATTCTTTCTTGTCAACTGCCTGGTCAGGTTCACAATATAGAAGAAATATGCAAAATTACAACCAATCTTGGGTAATATTGTGTAATAACTGCAAACCTAAATTGCTAAATTAAATCAAATATATTTAGGGCGTTAACTAAATATACAGTATCAAGGGCAAGTGCAAACTGATAATTCATTCATTATCTAGCACTTATCCTGTTCGGGGTCGTGGGGGCGCTGGAGTTTATCCCAGCTAATTTAGGGTGTGAGGCGGGGTACATCCTGTACAATCAAAAGTTAATCTCAGGACTAACACTTAGAGACAGACAATCATTCACACACACATTCACTCATATGGGCAATTTAATGTAGCTAATTCACATAGGCTCAATCACATGTGTTTGGAGGTGGGAGGAAACCGGAGTACCCGGGGGAAAACCCACACAAGCACGGGGAGAACGTGCAAACTCTACGCAAAGACCTTGGGCAGGAATCGAACCCATGACTTTCTTGCTGTGAGGCAGGAGTGCTAACCAATGATGTGCTGATGAACCGATATTGAAAATAATAATGATTTGATGATTGTTACAAAACAGTCTACTGCAGATCTGTAACTGAGAATAGTAAACTCAAGGGATTTTGCTTGGTTGCAGAGCTGTTGGAATTGCCAAGATGACAGTGTATAAAAAAATAAGTCAATGAATAAATATTAATTAATAACAATAGTTCATTTTAGGAAACCCTTCCGATTTGAATTGAAATAGAGTTACGCATATGGCTATATACGGCACTAAAGCAAGATCAATACAGCTAATGGTAGTGCATTACACCTCTGCTGCATATGCTACATCGTTTCTGTCAGTTTAAGGTCAGAGTTTATGAAGTCTAAATTACTGTTTTGCATGCTGCACTGATTGCAGATTAGCTTTAAAATGCCTTTAATATACAATTGCTGGTAACACTATAATCATATTATCGAGTAACTGGCAGCCATTGATTTCCTGTTTGAGTTGAAATTTTCTTGATTTTATGCACGTAGACAAATAACATCGATTGGTGTCAGTAACTTCATCTGATGAAAAAGCTTCAGTGATGTTTTTTAAACATAATTGATGATGCTCTGAGTGCAGTTCCCATTCAACAGGGTTTGGCATGCAACCAATAGAGAAAGGAATGCTGCTTAGTCAACTCGAAGTAATAACGAGTAACAGGATGACATGTAATTATAGAGTATAAAGGCAGCAACAGCAATTTTATACAAACACAGAGATGGCAGACAGGGGCCGATTTAACAAGTAAGCGAGGTAAGCAGTCGCTTAGGGCCCCGGGAATTAGGTGGCCCCCAACAAGTACATATATTACTATACATATATTACTTAATGGGTTTTTATATGTGAATTCAATTGTATTTAATTTGACATTGAGAAAATCATGCAGTTTATTGAAAAAAAAATTTAGAAGGAAAAAACTGAATATGAAAAACAACAACAAACAATAAATAAAAAAACAATATGTATAGAAAAAGTGTTTTGGGTTCAGAGTTTGACTGTTGATGCACCATACCAGGAATCGCTTACCCCGACTCACTAAGTCCGCCCCTGGTCGACAGATGGAGTATAATACAATACAAGCAGCTGTGAAATAGATATAGGAACAAAGTGGTTAAGGAGATCAGAAAGTCGTGAGTTCAGTTCCCCAGACCACTAAACTACCACTGCTGAACGCTTAAGCAAAGCCTCATAAATGAGATGTATGTGAGTTGAATTGCAAATGTAAAAGCTTTAAATTGCTTTACGGTATATTAATAGTACATAGTTGCATGTTTACTTTAAGTTTTGACGCATATGTGTCTGTTTTAGTGGACTGTGAATGGAGCAGCTGGTCCGAGTGGAGTTTGTGTTCAGTATCGTGCGGTTCTGGAGTACAGCACTCTAGGCGCTTTATAGTTCGCCACAGGCAGTATGGAGGACGTGAGTGTGAAGGCCACAGTCACAGAAGCAGAATGTGCACAAGACCTGACTGTGGTAAGACTCTTAACACATAACTAAGAGCAGTTTTGTTATTCTAGATGTTTTTGAGTTGATGTAGTCTTGCGTAAACAGACAGGGCTGCTGTGCGACTATAGATAGTTTCATTAAGAATGTTGTGTCATTTAACGACACTATATCTACAGTATACTATATTAATTTTGCATAATTGGACAAATTCAGAGTTTAGATGATATGCATAAGCGCTCATTGTCACACAAACACAACTTCCTTCTTCCATGTATGAACTAGAGCTGGGGTTTGCGAACCCCTGGGGGTGTGTGAGGGAATTTCAGCGGGTTCGTAAGTTGACGGCAAGCAGTTAATTAAATTCTTTAGAAATCATTAAAAAGTAAACAAATAATTGGCTAATGAATATTGAAATAAAAATCTAAATAAAACATACTGACAAATATATATTTTATTTGTTTAATTTGTTTGTGACTGACAAATCAAATCTCAGGGAATACTTCAACTAAATTAAAAAATGGACAGTTTAAATGTGGCACACCTATCTCCTGAAAATCAACGAATTAGGAGCCCTTTAAAATCCTGAAAGTGTTTGCATTATGCATATCAGATATGCATAGCATATTGCAGATGCATTAGATCGTTTGACCGGCGGTTTTCGTGGCTAAGGCTGGAGTCTGAGGCTAAGGCTACAATTAGAGTTTGTAGGATTAGGTGTGGATGTGGTGTATATGTTGCTTCTTTATATTTATTTTATCACTTGGTGTGGGATTGTATATTAAGATATTAAGATTTTCTCTCGGTGTAGTGTGTCCAGAGGGAGAGCGTTGGAGACGAAGAATGTCTGACTCAGAGCGCGTGTGTGACAGAGGGTGTGTGGACATGTACAGCGCTGAACCCCTGAACTGCACTGAATTGAGCGTGCTCTTAGAAGGCTGCGTGTGTGAGGACGGCCGCTATCGTGACTCCGAGGGCCGATGTGTGATTCCTGCACTCTGTCAGTGCGAGGGCGAGGACGGCATACTGCGAGAGGTGGATACACAAACATACGCTCTGTTTAAAATGCTGCCAGGTTTTACTATCTCTGGGAAAATCTAAACAGACATTTATACAGTCAAATGCCAGCAAACATGCATGCCTTAGTCTTTATACCTAGTGGTTTTGAGGCATCAAATCACTTCCCCAAAGAAGTCACTCACCCCGGAGCAATGCACTGAACCATACACTTCATCGAGAACATTACAGCTTTTCTTTCTGCTATAATTGTATTGCTGGTTACTTTGTATATTTATCCTTTGTGGGCTTTCATTATGGGATCTGATGGATAGCTCTCCAGTGCATTTCTTATAATTACATTTATTAATAATGCATAAAATGTTAATCTCAGAAAGGAATATACAGTACTGTATGTTTTATGGGTGGGACCTAAACTAGACACACTTTCTAAAACCTCTTTAATATTATGTTATTCTGTGTACGATGTAATGTGTGTGTTTATGTATGTTTGTGTGTATTCCAGGCTGGCTCAGAGTGGGAAGAAGCTTGCCAAACGTGTCACTGTGTAAATGGCCTAAAGCAGTGTAAAGACAGCTGCCCTCCTCTTCTGTGTGATGAGGTGAGAAATCCACAGAACCATCTACAAATAATTATTTACCTGTAATTTTGTCCAGGTTGACATATAGAAATACTTTTTTAAATTCTAACAATGTTTTATATATATATAATAGTATATGTAAATGCTAATGTATAAATTTATATATACATTAGTGGCATACTGTGCCGGTTTGCGCCATTAAAAAAATGCAATAATTGTAAACCATACTGTCGGCATTGCATCAGAAAGTGTCCTGAGTGTGAACAAAGTCCCCTGAGAGCAGGAGGCGCTGCTGGTTAGAGTGACTCGCTGTCCAGGCTATTGCTCTGGTCACACAGTGCATCCCAGATGGCATTTCTGCTGTCACCCCACACCCCATTCTAAAATGAAGCAAATGTCCTTCTCTCCCTAAGGTTCAACGCCTCTGCCAGGCTACTGTAAACATGCGCTGGCAGCTTGAACACTAAATATAATGTTTCGTTTATTTCAGGAAATAAAGGCTTAATAAACTTTCTTAGGACCTTATTTCTTGAAATGAAAATATCTTAATAATCCTTTATTTAACATACTTATGCCATAAATAATTCACCCTCTCTTTGTGTGCGCTTTTATTTCTGTTGATAAAATAATAATTTTGTATATCTGCTGCGAACTGTTACCTAAATTGTTCACCAAATGGGGATGTTATGCAACAGATGAGGAAAGTTTAACTAAATGTACAAAGTCCAAAAAACTTTGGGACACCTGTGTGAATGTAAATATAGAACAGAAATCATAGTTGCAAATCTTAACAAGCCATATTATATAACCCAATAGAACATAATACAATAGAAAAAGTAAATGTACTATTTAAAATGAGAAACAAAAGGTTTGAAAAGTAAGTGTTACTAAAAAGAACCAGCTAAAGGAACATTTAGCAACTAATTGGCAGCAGGTTTGTTACACGATCCGGAATAGAAATAGTATTTTAGAGAGTCACAGTCTTTGAATGTGGAAGTAAAGTCGGGCAGAGGTTCACCAATCTGCGAAAAAACGTGTCTTAAAATTGCGGAACAATTTATTTTAAGTACCGTATTTTCCGGTGTATAAGTCTACGTTCTACGCCCAAATTATAATACCAAAATAGGGGGGGGTTGTCTTATAAAAAGGGTACAAAAAAATACCGGGTGAAAAAATCGGCAAAAACATGTTAAAAATCTTACCGTGATTCTTGTGCTCGCTGTATACAGTGCACGCAGCTCAACCAATCCTGAGCAACAGCCATTCAATCTGTTGCTGCATGATCAGAATATTGTCTTGTCACTGAGC
>JAOUQX010000036.1:7555754-7567278 GCA_028566295.1 Liobagrus marginatus
CACACACACACACACACACACACACACACACACACACACACACACACACACACACACACACACACACACGTACATAAATAAAAAAATCACATGCACGCAGTTACTCTGCGAAACACACTTTTTTATGCCTGGTGGAAAAACTTGTCATGCGTAATGCACAGAGGAAAAACAGTAGTGTGTTATTTATATATAAGCTTTGTATGAAGGAATTCCTCTTATTCCTTTGAACGAGTGCAGCTACATAGTTGAAGCAACGGGGCACACGGGGGAAAAAGCAGGTCAAATATCACGTCTTCCTCTCCATTCCAGTGCATCTATTCATCTGCTGAGCAGTGTGCTGGCATCAGCCTTCAGAATGATAAATCATGAGCTCTCGTGCCCAGTTGTACTATTTCTGATCTAACCGGCATTTAATCCATCCCTTAAACGTCAATGAAAAGATCAATGGTATGAAGAGAAGGTGTGTGTGTGTGTGTGTGTATGTGTGCGCGCATGTTCATGTGAATACATGCGTGTCTCTCGCTTTGTAAAATCTGGCTGTCTGTAATAGACTCTGACTTCAGCCTTTTAACTGCGACTGGATGAAAATGATTTAGATTATTCATTGACATGGCACATTAGAATGTAAGGATAAGTTTTAAATATAATTCAGTGTGGTGTAAAGATCAAATCATGCTAGTAGTATGTTGTGTCATAGCGCGCTAAGAAACTGGAGGTTTTCTGGAACCATGATAATGGCATTAATTTCATGAATGTGGAATAAAAAAATATAAACAAACATCATGAGTAACACATCTTCCCCCAAATATCCCTTTGTAATTAACACCACTAGATTAGCATATAGCATATTGCTAGATCAATGAATTGACGAGAAATTTACTAAGAAATAAGTACTTTGCTTGAAAATAAGTGTACTGTAACCTAAATTTACATAATTGCTTTTCGCATGGTTCTAATAGAGTAGCTTCTTATTATTTTAATCATCTCAGTTTATTTTTGCTTCCAGGCCAGAAAACACTGGCCACTATTTAAATGCATTATTTAGTTCGATTGACATTTCTATTATTAAATTGTCTACTGTTTGATATATTAAAAGATGGATAGATAGATAGATAGATATTAATAGGGAAAAACAAATCTGAAGTAATAATCACAAATAAGATGTTTATGGTTTGATACTGTAACGTGCAATTCACACTGAGAGATCAGGATCCAACTTCAGCGGAGGGTGGTGGTGACTCAGTGGTATAAGGCTCTGGGCCAGTGATCAGAGGGTTGGGGGTTCAAGCCCCACACCAGGCAAGCCACCATCATTGGGTCCTTGAGCAAGACCCTGAACACCACCTGCTGCAGGGGCACCGTTTGTTCTAGCTGACCCTGTGCTCTGACCCCAGCATTCAAATTTGTATGCTGGGATGTGTGGAACCAAAGAATTTCACTGTATGACGTGCATGTGGCCAATAAACATAACTTTAAAAAAAGAAAAATTGTAAATCCTCCTTTTAAACGGCAGCACGACGGTACGCAGGTTCATTTCCTTAGAGAGGCAAATTTAAGCAGTCTTCTGAAAAGAGAGAGCAAATAGGCAATTAGTTTGGCTGGGCAGAGTTTTGGCAAACAATACTTCGCGTTCTCTCGCTGCTGCCGCGCTGTTTATATAGTGCTAGACCCGGAAATGGAACATCGCGGCGAGCTGCTAAACCGGAAGTGACGTGGGCCGGACCGGAAGTGGATAATACTCGGGTGAACGGTCCCGCAATTTCACAGATACATCTTTAACATAATTCATACCAGTCAGCTGTTCCACATCTAACCTAAAGTAGAAATTCCTTTTGACAAGACAGAATGGAAACAGCTTATAAATAATATTTTTATTTCCTTAAGTGTATATCATAAGTTTATCATCTAAATCCAAGTTTTTGTAGCCAACCTCAAACATAGCTGGGGTTATAATTAATCTGTAGGATTCAGAAACCCATCCTCATTTAATTGACTCCAGATAATCCGACTGTTGCTTAAATAATTTCTCTTCTATAACTGTGTACTAAAGGGTCAAAAAGTGACATTATGTAAGAAGGATTTTTTTTAAAACATGAAGTCGATTTTGTTAATGTTAGCACTACTGATCACTGATAATAACTTAAGTGCAAAACCTTTTGTGGAAATTGCAGTCCTAAAAATGATTATATAAATTATAGTTTCACAATAATTATTAGTACTCCTAACAGTTAAATGGTAGTTTCACTATAATAATTGCTACCTACCTCAGATGAATTTATAAGAGACATTATTTCCAGAATAATTGAAGTCCTTATATATCATAATTATATATTTAAGTTGTTCATAGTGGAGTTTTTTAATTTATGGCTTTAGGAATAATTTCCACCATTTGTTTCTTTTCTTTTAAATGGAAGAAGTGCGGAATCTGGAAGACTGTCTCACAATGCACATCACAATACTCTTTAGTCTATACATTTTATATTTGGTTGTGCTCTCAAATAAAAAAAACAATAGGTAATTCTTTTTCCGTATTTTGCAGCGTAATATGGTATGTTCCTTACAAATTAGCATAAAGGTCAAATTTACCAACACAGAGTCAAACGTGATTTAAGGCGCATTATGTATGAACTAAGCTTGTAATAATATAAAATCAGATAAATTGTGTCATAGGTAATTTATTAATATATGTTGCCGTTTTTTGGAAACTTTTAATAACAAAATGTGTTTGTTAGTAGATTCCAAGCAAACAGAGATAATAGGAATAACTTAACTCATGTAACAGGTGTCTCGCCTTGAAAGGCTCTCTCCTTATCACGAGTCGCGAACCGTGGTACAAATTCGGTACAGACGCAGGCTTGCAAGACATATTCTTTATTGTAGTCCACAGAACACAAACACCCGTCCTCTATCGAGGTATCTTTACTAATGATCAGCATTGAGCTGGCTCAACGCATGACCCTTTATACTCAACACAATTACATCTTTAACACAACACAGGTGTACCTACTTAGAACTAAGGCGTGATTAACTTAACGTAACGTGAACACAGGTGTGACAGACTTCCAACTAAGACATGATAAGCTTAACATAAAGTGAACATAGGTGTGACAGTGAATGCAGACTACCAAACATAAACCCACAAGAGCATGTAAAACAAGACTTTACCCCAAAATATGATAAACACGGTGCGCACATGCTCTTGCACGTTACAACTCAAATCAAACAGTGGCTAGCGATCAGCTAGCTAATTAGTTAGGTAGCGATAGCATGTGCTAATGTTACCAACAGATTCATGAGTAAAAACGTGGAAAGCGTTTTATGCAATATTGATTCATTTAGTAGTATAAAGCAGTAATTTAATATTACTTTGTCACCTCAACTTCAAAGTTGTTGGAACCAAAGGGCCAGTTCATTTCTCTGCTGTATACTGAAGTTATTTGGGGTCAAGATCAAAAGACAAATATGAGAAGACTTTAGAATTTCAGCTTTAATATCCCGGTGTTTACATATAGACAATAAATTCTTTAGATGAGCAAACGTATTAAAACATGTGACTGACTGGTGTTTCTTTTTTCCTCAGTGTGCTCTGTTGTTCTGTTCTACTGAACATCTTTTTCTTTTCAAACCTTCTGTGAAACTGGGGGAAAAGAGAAAAAAATGTATACATCAGAACTATTACATGAGCATTAGGCATAGCCAATACAACAATTTGGAACGTCTCGATAATGATGGAAACCAGTGATGTACTAACAACGTTGAAAAGGTTGACCAAATAAGAACAACGTCAGTTAATGACAGCAACACTGCAGTGTGATTACAAGTTATTCACATATTTATATGTCCTACAACAAGTTGCAAACCACTCATCAGCATTAAGAAATGTAAGGCCAAATTGGAGTTCACAAAAAAAATAGTAATGAGTTATGAATCCAAGATCCCTAATCCAAGATAAATAACAAAGTGAAGGTAATGCCAAAATGGATGGATCAGAAAAGTCTGATTATTATCTAAGACATACCAGCGCATCTTTGAGACATGGTGGCGGTAGTCTCATGCCTGATCTAACTGATTCTGAAAAAATCAGGTGGTCTGATACAAAACACTATGTTTTATGTTGTTTAACACAAGAGGACTGCCATCTGGTGGGCTGTGTAAACAGTAGTTGACTACCTCCAAATTAATTAATTTTATTTTTTAATTGACAAATCTTGTTATTTTTTAATGATCTAATTGTTGTTATGGATTTATTTGATCAAAAACACTCAAGTCAAGTCCATCTTAATTAATTTGCCTAGTGCCTAGCTCCAACAGCATAACAGATTAACAGCAGAGTAGATCATTGTACTTTTTGAATTTTCTGTTGTTCTGTGTTCATGTGATCATATTTGGAAAGGTGTCCTCACAAAATCCTAAAAATGTTTGTAAACACTCATTGGTGAGCCATGAGTTGCAAAAGTTTGAGAACTCCTGGTTTAACACATATAGATGCAAATACCTGAAAACCAAATGTGAAATTGTACACTCTTGTCTCATATAATCATTTGATCTCTAATTCGATTCTCCTCACTGTAAAACTTTGTTATTGCACTGTAATATTCCCATCATGGTCAAGTAAATGAACATTTTAATGTATTTGTCTCAAACAAGTGGATATAAATAAATCATAAAGATTACTAACTATTAGAGCGATCATGGATAACATGGCTGACTGGTTTTTCTAGTGATAACACCTCATGAATTCTGACTGCTTCACTGCCTGATTTCGGTTGCCAGATTATCGCCTCATTGCTCACACAATGATGCTGTAATTTCTTGCTAAACATGAGACATGATAGGAGAGGGAAGTATATGCTCACACACACAGACACACACTGAAGCTCCATTTGGTCTATTAGGTGTGTGCGTATGAATATTAAGAAGTTGATATTGTTGCATGATCGTTAATTATTTAAGTCTGATAGCATCTTTTAGCACTGTGTGATGAGATGATGTCCTTTGCTTTAATGTTTGCAGACAATGCACTATTTTTATTTTTATACTGATATTTTTTTTTAGAGAGGATCATCTTTCTGTCTTTTTTTTCTGCCTTTAGGTCTGATTGTGCACTTTGGGACCTCGGTAGTTCACTTGATGACAGGTGTAAAGTCGTGATGTAGTATGGCCGCACTATGACAGTATCAATACTGTAATAAATTGTGTAAGCTATGCGTTTCCGAGTCGCAAACAGCTGGAAAGTTCTATACTGCACCGAAACTTTTTGCACCGATTTTAAACTTCTCGAAAGCTTTTTCCAGTAGTAAATAGTTCTGTTTGAGAACATCTCCACATCGCTCATTTCCCTGTCAATCACAGTGACAATAGTCAATTGTGTAAATCTATGAGCTTATGGATGTAGAAGAGGGTAGACAGTGCTTTCTTACAAGCAGTTTGGAAAGTCGGTCTTCATAAACGGTTGGAAGCACATTTGCCACTCGCTTGCTTGCGTTTAGTGGCCAAAAAACATTAACACTACTATAAAGTTTTTTGCAAACCTCTATACAATGTATGCATACCATGTATCATAAAAGTGTTTTCATGTCCCATAATATGATATTGTAGTTATACTGCTAACACTTAGAGTTAAATCTTTACCCTGTTATGGTAGCATCGGTCACTCTCTATCTTCTATTCCTCATACCATCCTTATCTTTCCGCTATCTGTTCTCCCTTTCTCTGCTGAAACAAATAAAACACACTCATTTGACACTATGTTTGAGTGCCACTGTCTTTTCTCATTGTTTCAATATGGAAACATCCAGCGAGAGCCAGGAAACTCAGAGCTCGTTTTGAATGGTTCTACGAATAACGTGACCTGGGCTGCTCACTGAATTCTTATTCTTCTCTGTCTTTATTTTATTTTCTCAGCCAGCAAGGCTGCACCGATACCTGCTCTGTGTTCTAAGAACAGACAGGTCGTGATGCTGAGCAAGTTCCCCTCTGCAATCTCAGCCTCGGTCACTCTCGGCTGCTCTCATGCAAATCACATGCAAAGCTCTTTCATCTGCTCCTCGTCTGATCAGAGGATAGAGAATGTATTTTTTTTAAATGTGTGGCCTTATTTTATGCACGATGCTTTTGAACTGGAAAGGAATTTGGACAAAGCAATGAGATGGCTTCCGCTAGTTAATTTAAGGCTGCGTTTTGTGAGCATAATTTAAGCGGTTACGTTGTCCTAATGGCCACGGAGGACATAAAACCTCTCAGGAAGTATGTTTTCTATCAACCCTTATCCCATCAGGACATTCCTAAGACACAGCCAAAAAACATTAATTTAAGTGAATGTAGTAATAGCCAGTGATGTAATGGGGGAACTCTCAATGGATATGAAAAAAATAACCTTCTGAAATGCAATTTATATTCGCCTTGATGATGGTGTGTCTTCAACAGCTTCCTTTTATTTTCCTTTTTATTTATTTGGCATTACAGTTGAGAAATAATATGATTCAGGCAACTTAATTATCGACTACGCTCAAGGGCCCATCAGTGGATACCTACTGATGGTGGGAGTTTACATAACTATTAACCACCGAACCGCAAGGGACAAATAATTAAAAGTTTATTTCAATGTGATTGTGTTGCAAGCTTACATGCATAAAAGATTATCCAATTACATCAACATACTACCTTAAGGCAGAATTAATGATTTAAGCCAAAGTTTATTTGAAATATACTCATTTTATACCCAGTTCTCCTCAATTTTCAAAGCTAAATCAGTCAAAATGTGATAATTCCTTTTTAATAACAGATCCCTAACATTAATGTTTTAATTCCCAGGTTTATTTTAAAGAGTTTACTCAATTACAGTAATGATTCTATGCAAGTTAATTCACAGGACACAGAGATAAGATGCGTTACATATCATTATTGGCATTATTAAAAATGTAAAAATATTAAAACATTGTTAAATATTATTTAAAAACATATCATTTTCATCACTGGGATGTTTTCTGTGAGAAGATGGTTATTTAAAATTGACGAAAGGAGGCTCTATTGCCAGAGCATCTAAACACACACAGGAGTCAAGTTTGAAAGTCTTAGGAAAGAAGACCTGGAAGACCATTTTAAAAGCTGTTAAAAGGAAAATGTTTAGAGGTGCTGCAACATAAACAGTGATAACAGGAATAAGCTTATTTAATGTGAATTCCACCGCATGAAATATAACTCTAAACACAAATAGATAATACATAAGATTATTTTTTAATAATTAAAAATTCTCAATTCATTCATTCATTATCTAGCGTTTATCCTGTTCAGGGTTGTGGGGGCGCTTGAGATTATCCCAGCTAACTCGAGACAGGGTGATTGTACACCCTGTACAATCAGCAGTTAATCGCAGGACTAACACTTAGAGACAGATAACCATTCACACACACATTCACTCCTATGGACAATTTAGAGTAACCAATTCATCTATGCCCAATCACATGGATTTGGCGGTGGGAGGAAACCGGAGTACCCGGCGAAAACAAGCGCAAGCACAGGGAGAACATGCAAACTCCACACAGAAACACCCTGGACGCGAATCGAACCCATGACCTTCTTGTTGTGAGGCAGGAGTGTTAATACAAAAGCTTACCGACCTTGCCGACAAAAGCTAGATTGCTAAATTAAATAAAAAATAAATAAATAAAAAGCATTCTAATAAATGCATAATAATAAAATATGTTGTAATAATTGTGCAGTCAAAGTGTTGGACCATTTGGTCATAGCTAATATAAACATGGGTCATGGGTAATAAAACAGCTGTTATTACTTTTCTAGCTAGTATAATAAGTAATGAAGTTTAAAATTCATTAAAAAAATTACACACAGATCTATTCATAAATATACCAATGATTAGTAAAATACACGTTTGCCAAACATGAAAGTGGGTCAGGAAGTTATCCTCAAGCTCCTGAGTAAAATGAAATGGACTAGAGTGGAACCTGGGTGAATAAAAATTGTCGAGACAAGTTGTGAGGTGAAGAATGTGACTGTGTGTGTGTTGTGTGTATGCAGCGTAGGTTTTTATTTATTCAAAGCTGAGTTTTTAATATGGAAGGTAATTCTACCATAGTGTACTGACCTGCTTTTCTGCCTCTTTACCTGATGTTTGCTTTCCTATTATTAGAGCCACTTTATCTTGATGTCATATTGATTGCATGGCCTAGCTGTGTAACCAGCAGACAGTTCCATGAGTCCTTGAAGGACATTTCTCATGTGGGAGATATTACCACTTTCTCTGCTTGTACCCTGGCCCACAAACACAGCTTCGAAACTGTGCCAGACTTTAAGCATTGCATTTGTGTGCGTATGTATCGTTAGAGTCTATGCAGAATTTATGAGGTGAAGGAGAGCGTTAATAATGTGAATACGAATGAGGAAGCAGGAAGAGAGTGCTGTTAATTTCACTGCCTTCTCTGGCTTTTATTAACTGCCAGCTCTTTTACATTCATAGGGCTGGGTAAAGACTGTGTTGTCACAAACACACACACGGACACACACACGCACGCACACACACACAGTGTAGGAAATGGGGCATATTTGAAAGCAATACTTTTGTCATTATCATGGAGACATGTCTATGATTTCAGATAATAATGCCAAAATATTCCATAATGGGACCAATTTGGGAATATTTAGGACACGTCCTAACGTCCTAAACAGTGCATATTGACTGAAGACTGTATCTTTGTATTCAAATATTTTTGCATTTCTTTCTCCAGTTTATATACTTTTAAACTAGGGATGCACCGATACCGGGTTGAACCGTTTTTAAGGATCGAGTGCGGGTACGAGAATTTTTTTTAAAGATGAGTCTTTAACATCAATCTGGCAACCTCAACACTATGGTCCATTCACACACACACACACACACACACACGCGCGCGCACACAGAATATAAATAAAAGAAATTTAAGAACTATCTGTCGTATTATTGTGTTCGTAACTCTATCACGATATCAGCAACATTTATGTACAAAATTAATACTTTAAAAATTAATGAAGGTAAGTGCATTTATTTCTGCATGTTTATAAAAGAACTATTAGCATGTGACGTATGCGCTACACTAAAGCTCTAAAGCGGGATCCATAACTTAAATACACGTTTAATACACATTATATACCAGTTAAATACACGTTATAACTAAACGGAATAACTTCCTACTTCCTATAAATATCCTGCCATCTTCCTGGTTATTTGTTAACGTTTATAGCGCATTGTAGACAAAATGCATACTTGGTTTAGACACGGAAACACTGCTGTTTTACCGTTAGCCCTGGATTAAGTTGCCGTGGTGAAGCTGCATAGACATATTGGAGTCTAATAGTGACATATACCTTAGTGATGTATGCCTTTATTTACAAAAGTTTTTATAAAATAACTTTTGACTTGTAGGTCCTAGAAACTTCAAAGTGGGTATGGTATCATATCATATTGTGTTCTTTTGGCATGCCAATTTTCACAAATTTTGAGCATTTCCTTCTATGGGCTCAGATTGAATCTAATGTCAGAGGAAAAAAAGATTACATAATAAATGGTACGAATACAATAAGGGTTCCGCCCCTGCAGGGCTTGACCCCTAATAATAATAAAAATACATTTTATTTCTATTGCGCTTTTATCAACCAAAAACACTACACAAGGAAATTGCATCAAAACAGTAAAACCAAAGAATAAATATAAAAAGGAATAATATACTCAAGCAAAATAAACAGCTTTAAAAAAAGTGATAATATAAACGACAAAAAAGTCTTCATTCATTTTGAAATATTTCCATACTCCTGAGGCTGACATTGTGTCCGTCATGTACCAGTTATTTCTGCCAAATATTGTAAATTACGTCTCATGAGGTATTGGGCTTTGGTATCACTTCAGATAACAAACTTCATATTGCTTTCACTCTATCCGCTTTTAACTGGCTAATTAATGGTGAATACTGGAGAAAGAGGGAGAGAGAGAGAGAGAGAGAGAGAGAGAGAGAGAGAGAGAGAGATCGTACTCCTGCATGTTTACCATTCCTGGCCTAGCTGTATTTATAGCCACATTGTACACACAGGCAGCTGTAGGTCAGCTGGTTTTGCGTCTGTTGCAACCTTTTAAACAAACTCTCCCGTTGCCGTATCACAGCCAAGCCACGACCGCCAGGAGTGAGGGAAAGAGGCCCGGCCTGGATAATCTCTCCTCAGCACAGATGGCAATTTAAATTTGCAAAAGAGTACAAGAAAAGGCATCAAGAAATATCCCCGAGAGAATTCAAATTCAGATCGTATTTATCACATACACATACATACAGTGAAATGTTTTAATTCCGCGTATCCCAGTTTACTAATTTGAACGCTGGGGTCAGAGTACAGGGTCAGCCAGAATGTGCAGCGCCCCTGGAGCAAGTGAGGTTAAGGGCTGTAACAGCAGCGCCCAGCTCCGACCAGCGGAGGAAGCCTCCGCCCACTGAATTGATGTCACACGCTGTGAACGGTGAGCTATGATCTTCCGTATTTTGGTATAAAAGACTGTGTTCATCAGCTATACCTTTGTCGGTTAATGTTTGGACTACTCCTTGTTAATGTTCTCACTAACGCGGACTGTGTGCGGGTGCCAAGCCAAGCCAAGCCCTGGGCCCAGGGTCACCCCCGTGTGCTCCCCACCCGTAACCAGGTACCAAGACTTGCCCCCAGTTTTTTTTTTAGAACCGAGCATAGGGACCAACTTCGCCACCCAGTTAAGCCCCTGCTCATCCCTGTAGCCGCTATTGGGCCCGAGATAGCCGCAAATACCGCATCAGAGCCCCGCCTAAATACTGTAGTCAGTATAGGGCCTCTTGCAGCCGTAAGCTCAGGCACAGAAGCCGCCGCAGAGCCCCGTGTAGACACTTAGGTCAGTGTAGGGCCCTGTGCAGTCATAGGCTTAAGTGTAGGAGCAGCTGAGGAGCCCCATCAAGACACTCAGGTCAGTGTAGGGCCCACTGAGGTGTTACAGTCACTGTAGGGCCCCCTGTCAATGACAACGCCCAGTCTCTGCCCATTGCCCCAGGTTAAACCAAGCCCTGATCCCAAGCAAGTTCCCCTGGTCATTGTAAGCCCGGTCACAACGCTGGGAGAGACTGTCAGCCCCGTAAGCGGAGAGGTGCTCAAGGACTTTGTTACAGCAGTGTGGGTTCCCACCCCCCCCGCCCCTGGTCATGTCTGCATGTGTTCCGGCTACTGCTCGGCTGTAGACATTGCTCCGGTCCCGTGTTTGGCCGAGGACGTCGCTCCATGCCCTGGCTCGCTTGAGGACGACGCTGGATTTGCCTAGGAAGCAGAGGGTGTTGCTCTGTCAGCTACCTCGTCTGAGGACGTCACTCGGTCGACTGCTCGGTGCCTTCCTCGCTCCCCCCTCTGGCCTCGGTGCTTCCCTTGCTCCCCCCTCTCACTGCCTTTGCAAATCCAGCGATGACCTCATGCTCGCCGGTCCCTTCACTCCCCCCCTGGCCCCGCCGGGGCCCCGGCTCCCCCACCCGCC
>JAOUQX010000036.1:7582596-7601426 GCA_028566295.1 Liobagrus marginatus
CCCTACAAAGACTGTAGAACTTCACCGAGAAAGAGTCAAAGATAATCACAGTCTATAAAATTACTTTAGACAACCACACCCTCTAAACGTTTCTTTTCGTTTTGCTTTTGTGGTCTATGTATGTGTTATTGGTTCTGATAAAAAGATTGCATTGTGTCACACAAGACAGATAAAGAAAAAAAAGAAAATAATGAAAAACGACTGCAATATTCTGATCTAAATCAATGTATGTGTGTGTTTGATCAGACAGGAATGTCGTCTGACTGTTTGTTCAACAGTGAAATGTTGGCAATGCTTGTGATCAGGGCATGACATACAGCCCCCCAACCCAAAGTTTTTTCTAAAGTTACTAGCCACTTCAGTTTCACTTGTTGGGAAAATACATTTTATATGATTAAAGTTGCTTTTGGCATGCTAAATCTGCTTGATTTAGCTATACTTAAAACCCTTTCAAATGTGGATTGGCCACCCAAATTAAAACGTACATATAAAAGAAATAAATTGAAGATCTGAATGATTACTGACATTTCATTTTTCAGATCATATTCATCACATACCCACAGTGAAATGTTTTTATTCCACATATTCCAGCACACAAATACACTGGGGTCAGAGCACAGGGTCAGCTAGAACAAACGGCACCCCTGGAGCAAGTGAGGTTAAGGGTCTTGCTCAAGGACCCAATGATGGTAGCTTGCCTGGTGTGAGGCTTGAACCCCTGACCCTCTGATCACTGACCCAGAGCCTTATACCGTTGAGCTACCATCACCATCTACCAGCTGGTATGGTATAGTATAGTATAGTAGCTGGTCAGTATGAAGGTAAAACCGTAGCAAAACTTGAGAGCATGCAGATGTGAATTTGTGAAATTGTACGCATGTAACAAATATTCGTACTTGTACGCTAACATTTACACTTACAGCTGCAATGTGAAAATGTGTAAAATGAAAATGTGAAGGTGCAGACCAATAGTCACAAATGTGTAAAATGCCATCAACAGAAATACAATACAGACACAAACTTGTACATATTTGCGATCATCCTTACTTCGAAATTCTTTATATTGGTCCGAATGTCTGTCTTGCAGGTGCTTTGGTAAATTAGTAGTGTTAGCACCTTTAGTTAGCACTGCTTTGTAACTGCGGTTACATAGCGGCTAGCTTGTGTCTTTTGCCTTTCCGTATTCATTTGCCTCAAATCCAAAATAGTTCCAGACAGCACTCCTGTTATGTTCTGTATCAACCAAAGCCGGTTGCGGTCCTGCACTCGCCATCTTACTCACTAACGCTATTTAACTGGAGCGAATGAAACAAGACAGGTGCTGCGGTCACATGTGGTGTGTAACAACTCACTGTTGGAGAGAAGAGAGAGTGTGAAAGCGCCAAAGCTAGGCTGGTATCGGTGTATTGATACTTCGGGAAATGAATATCGGTACCGTCTCATATATTTCAGTATCAATATGTATCAAAATATTGATTTTTTTGACAACACTAATTTATTTTACATATTATAAGATTGTCATTTACTCATTCAGATGTGAATACAGAGAAAATTTCACATGTATAATTAATCCAATGTGTTGTGTATATTTGTTTTGTTTGTGCTAGCGTCCGTCCATCTTGTTGGCCATCTTTGACTTGGCCCCGTTAGGTAAAATCGTACTGGGATGAATTTTTCTCTGGAGTTTGACGTGTGCTCAGCATCACTTCCCACACTGTCACACTCACTAACCTGCCATGTGCTCACTCTCTGTCACATCAGTGTAACTCAGACAGTGTGCAGTCCTTACTATAGATCGCAGGGTAAGCCTTGTATTTCTGTAACAAAAAGCAGAAATACAACCCTGACAGATGCTTCAGTTGGGGTACTGCTGCAGACTGATTTACAATCTGTCTCTTGCATCACAGCAATAAAAGACTTTTAAAGCCTCATAAAATGTATGTTGCCTCCTTTATTCTCCTTATCAGTAAGATATTATGTTTCGCAGACCTACACCAAGACATAAATATAAAGATTTATTGTAATTGGTCATTTTGTGACACCGCTCATATCTTAGGAGTCTGGATGTACAGCTGTAAGCATTGTGTTTGTTCATGTACATTTACATAACAGAAAAGCATTTGTATTACAGTCTGAGAAAATCCAACACATGTCTCTGTGGCAGAATTCTGGGAAACCGACAAAGAGAAGACAAAAAATCCCATTTGTTTGGACAAAATAAGGTTTTCTGCCTTATATGTCTGATATGGACAAATATTGGATCTCTTTAGTTTTTAACGTTACCTATGCAATATTCCTGCAAATATTATGTTGAAACATGGTATCCATGTTTCATGGTCAAGAATATTAAGATCCTTGCTAGCTAAACGGGGTTTCCTTACAGAGTGAATGACAGGCTTTAAACCAATCCAATACAACCCTAACATGCATTATTTGGACTAAAGCATTGGGACTCCTGACCATTACATCCATATTTGCCCTTTGAACATCCTATTCAGATTTAGTCTCACTCTCACTTCTATAATACAAATAAAAACCCAACTCATCAGCATGTGAGTGTGGAGAGATTTCCTCTCCATTCCATGATTTTACCCAAAACTGTTTATTCTTGTGTAGTTTTTGCCCTGCTGATCGCTGATGGTAAATGTTGATGATGCAGGGCAAGCCTCTCATTAATCCCATTCTTATCTGTAGAGCAGTGAAGGCCAACTGTTAATAGCTGGTTATAATCAGGAGGTGCCATGATAGCAGCCATTAAGTCTATTGAATTATTTAATTGATGGTTATTTATGTCATCCTATACACACATTTCTCTCATCTCTCATGTTGTCTCTCTGTGCATAGTTTCCTTCTTTTTTTTTTTTTTGCTGGTCTCACTCCCCACCCTCTTCTCCCTTCTTTTTTTTTCTTTCCTCGTGCTCTCACTCAACCTTCCGCCCTCATAAATCTAAAGCTCTGGATATTTTCAATTAGATTCAGAATGGATTTTCCAGTAATGATCCATTTATCGACTGTGCAAATGAGACAGCCACCTCCCTGCAAGTACTTTCATTTAGCGTTGTAGTGATGCTAATGGCTGTTGTGCATACAAAAGGGGAATGTGTTGTATTATTACTCATTTGTTAGCTCAGCCTTCATGTTTTAATCTCAAACAGAAGACATACAAGCACACACAGAGCGTTATAGTCTCGTTTGTATACTTACTGTACGATGGTTTAAAATCACTTAAACACTTATAATAATAAATAAAATAGAATGTTTTAGTTAGGACTGCCAGCCTGATTTACACCTTTGCTTTTCCACTTTAATACAAAGAAGGCGATAAAAAGTTGTTGTTTCTGTGCTGCTGTAGCTATTCCCGTTAAATTTCAGTTTTGCCAAACAGACAGGGACAATTGTTGTTTGTGTTAATGTTGTACTCAGTACTATAAATACACAAAGTGGCAAACAATTCAATACGGTAATGTTTGCGTAAGTAAGTTTACATTCTCTGACATTGTGTTATGCCTTTAGACAATCAAATGGTACTTGCTAATTTATGTCAGGTAAGCTGGGCAGCACAAGGTCTTCCTATATGCCTCTGCTAATTGCCCACATTAATCAGCACCACCTTTCTGTATGTAGCCTTTTTCTAAATGGTTCAAATTAATATACATGTCAATTTGGCTGGATAAACCAGCATAAGACATTTTTACTCTAATAGATATAATAATATTATTACTTCAAGTTCAAGTTCAAGAGGCTTTATTGTCGTTACATCATATAGAGCTGTTGCAATACACAGTGGAATGAAACAACGTTTCTGCAGGACCATGATACTACATATAACACAGAGTATATAACTACATATACTTAACATGTGATCCTAATCTCAGTAAATTTCAAGCTGTACAGTTTATTTTTGTTTTTATAATCAGTTTTTTTTGTTTGTTTGTTTGCTAAACACATTAGTAATCGAAGTAGTTTGCTTCGTAGTTTTTGTCATAATAATAGAATGTTTTAAATAATCATTCTGATATTTCACTTGGTTGCAGGTATCTAGGTTCTGATGGTTTAGTTTTGCATTTAACAGTTACATTTACAGCCTATGGCAGATGCTCATTTGCAATTTGGCTTACATTTCTCTTGTTTTATATTACTAAGCAGTTGAGGGTTTAAGGGCCTTGCTTAAGAGCCCGGCAGTGTTAGCTTGGTCCAACGGGACCTAGCTTAACTAGCTTAACAATTAAGATAGCACTTCGACCATTTAACTAGATTTTGGATTTTCTCTTTTTGTCCATCCTAATTGGGCCAAACTTATTGCAACCAACAACAAGTTCTGCTCTGTTCATTAGAACAGGAAATGTTGACACAATAACATTTAGCCAAGTGCTGTATATCCTAACAATATCTTTTTTTTTTTCAGCCATTGCATGCCAGCCCTGTGTTTTGTGCTACTGCAACTTTTCCCAAACTTGAGTCAGACTTTTCAGTTTGCATTTCTTTTTTTAACACTATGTGGCTGGACGGTTTCTCGGTTAGCACTTCTTGTACTTGTTTGGTGTGTTGTAGCGGCGTGATGGGCTGCTAGCATGTGTGGAGCGATTGCAGGATCAACCGAGTCACACTGGTCTTCTGAGATTAATTGCAAAGTCTTTAATATGGCTGCCACCAGAGCTCAATAGGCATCATGTTTAAATAATCCATTCTGGGCACAATCCATTTATTTGTAATGCCTCTGCATTTCACTTATATTTATATTATTTCCTTTTACGCATGTACTTTTAGCGCACTCAGACGTGATTACAATCGACAAGGGATTTATCTACCTA
Organism: Liobagrus marginatus; assembly: GCA_028566295.1. NCBI lineage: Eukaryota > Metazoa > Chordata > Actinopteri > Siluriformes > Amblycipitidae > Liobagrus > Liobagrus marginatus. Next base: position 7,587,408 of record JAOUQX010000036.1, read on the forward strand.
TCCGTGCCTATCTGTCTACCAAAAAATCTCTCAGGTTGTCTCAATGCAACAATGCAAGTAATAAGCACTTAGCTAGCGCATACTGATCCCGTGTTGCACTTCATTCTTATTTAAACCACTAACACAGTGTCAGCAGTACAGTCTGTAATACCAATATGTGTTATCAAATGAGAAATCTTGGAGTCTTGTGATCTAAATTCGGATCAAATTTGCACAGTAAAATCTCTTATGCTAAGACGAAATCAAGCAGTTCATCATTTATGGATGTGATTCATACTGCCTCCGCTGTTGGATTATGGACACTCAGAAACATATTGCCTTATAGTCCTTTTTCAACAACTATGATAATATAGATCTTATATATGTCTTTCTATACAGCGCATAGTGGATATAGTCTCTGCTCGGATGCATTTACAATCATGTACTTCTCTTATTGTTTCTTATCTCATACAGTTCTCTAACTTTCTGCTTCAGTTTTGTTCCATTATTCATTTTTAGAAGGCTACCCAGACATACAGCAGGCTTCTTCTTCTTTTTTTTTTTTTTTCGAACCGATGAAGCAAATTGATCTGTGATGAATGAGTCCTTCAAGTTTTCAAGGTAGTGTCAGTCACAAATTAATCTGAAAGCAAAATCTGAGACTACATTGAAAATATGGGATTAATTTGAAAATAAACAGAAGGTTGTCAGATGTAAAATATTGAAAACAAAGAAAGTACATGCTTGGTATTATGAAGATTTAATAGTTACGCTGTTGCACTATTCCTGAATGCCTATATAGACATAAGCATGATACTAAACGTGTAAAGCGCTTTCTACAAAAGGTCATATTTGTCATATTTTCCTCATGCGTAAGCTATCCTTTTGAAGCATATGTTTAGACGACACTGATGGATTTGTTCTAAAAATTAATCATAGGGTTTTGAACAAACAGGTCGAGTCAGGTTGTGTGCACACTGCCATTACATGTATATTAAAAAGGAAAAAATGCTAAATGCTAAGAAACTATAGGACAAGAATTATATAACAAGGTAAGAAAATAATGAAATTATAAGAAAATGTCATATTGTAATGAAAATTGTTGTATTAAATTAGAAATTAACGCAAAATACAAGCAATTTCATTTCATTGGTCTTACGACTTGAAAGCCCTCTGCATGTTTTGTATTTTTGCCAGAAAATAATTAGAGCAGCATGGAAAAACGTTGCTTAGTTTCACCAGGCCACTAATTTTATTTGGTTTAGTTATGTTTTGTAGCTCTACCAGAAAATGACCTGAGCAGCTTGGAAAAACGCTGCTGAGCAGGTGCTAGGCCACTAATTTCATAAGGGGAACATTTCTGGCAGGCTGACTAAAGCTCTACAGCCTACCAGATGCTTAGGTTGAAGTATGATTAAGTATGATTAGTGGGTGGGTGAAAGTTACTGGATGTTGAGGATCTTGTTTGAGTCGATGCATTAAAACGGCTACTCTTACATAAGCAGTAAATGACAACCACCACCGAAATGTCTGATATTTAAAAGCAGAACATTTATTGTTACTCACAGTGCAATTTGGTGATATTCGTTTTCTTAGTATACCTAAGTGTCTATATAGTATATATGTTGTGCTACGGGCGACCTGAGTTTGATTCTGGCTTGCAGTCATTTCCTGATCCCTTCCCCCACTCTCTCTCCCACTTCGCTTCACCTTGTTCAATAAATAAAAAGGCAAAATAAATATATCTTTAAAAAAAGAAAACTGGGGACAGAGTGTAAAGATTAACTTGCAGCAAAGGCTATTAAAGGCTGGTGGGAGGTCATCAGGGCCACGATTGGATTCATGACCTTTAATAGAATTCAGCAACACAACCCATAACCACTGAGCAGTTGATAAATGCTTAAGCATGTGCAACTCTATGTAAAGCTTCTAAAAGGTTTAGGAGTTGCATATTATGGGCAGAGGCAAAAACTCCTAAGGAAAGCCCCAACCCCCCCCCTTTTGTTTATACCGTTTTTGTAACACAGAAAAAAGTGAAATCATTTCTTCTGTCTCTCCGGTATCAATAGACATTTCAAATAGGACACTATTTTTATTGCCATTTCATTGGTTTCTCCAACAGAATAAATTAAAATTCAGATCTTATTTATCACTTACACGTACATGCAATGAAATGTTTTTATTCCGCATATCCCAGCATATGAATTTGAAGGCTGGGGTCAGAGCGCAGGGTCAGCCAGAACGTGCAGCGCCCCTGGAGCAAGCGAGGTTAAGGGCCTTACTCAAGGACCCAGTGATGGTAACTTGACTGGTACAAGGCATGTCTTGCGTTTGCAAAAAATAAAAAATAAAAAATGCCCTGATTAAGACTTACTTACAGAAAAGCAACACTGAACCACCTGCTACTTTTAAAAAGTCTTGAATATATTTTCTTTAAACTATTAAAATAAATATTCTTGTCTGTAGAAGACAAGTAAAAGGCACAGTGTCTTTACAGCTGATCCTTAGGTGATTCTTTAATTCATCTTAGAGAATGGGCGCTGTTGTATATACACTTAAAAAAAACTAGAAGTAATATTTAATAGTTTTTTATTTAAAACGTAATAAAATTTTATTTAAAATTAAGGTGTAATATTCTTAAATCTGTCAATATAAGTACCCCCAAATTCAACGTGTCATAAACATTTTGTCCTCCACCATCTTTTTTTTAATACTTATTTCCAGTTCAAGTGGAGTGTAGCATTTGTCAACTTGACAGCAAGTCATTTAAGTCTTCACCAGTTTGAGAGGCTGAAAAGAATAATAAGTTATTTTAAAATAAATGACAATGTGATTTGTAAAGTGCTTTTAAAGGATGGATTTGTCTATGAAACATTATTACCCTGTTCAGTCAAACACTTCAAAGATGTAGCTATTTAATTATGGTTTGTTATATGAAACTATTGGATTTCTTTAAAACATAAATTTTCCATTAATTGTAATAATCCAGTGAGAGTTTTGTTTGCACAAGGAGTCTGGCAGCAGCCAGCGCTCCACACCGAGATCTGACCTCATCATCATCATCCAGTCTGTCTGGAACAACATGAACAAACAGAAACAAAACTGAAACAGAAACAAACTGAGACAGACTAATTCCAGAAGAACGGTCAACGGCAACGTCTCCAAGATGCTTGATAAAAACTTCTGATAGCAATATTGTTTTCTAAACTATCAACTATATTAAAGTTGAGTTTATTGGTCACCATATAAACTGCCCTATTAACGTAGGTTGAATTAGACCAGTATTGTTATGATAAATGACCGAAAGTTTCCTCCAAACTTTCTTTCTTAACGTTTACTCCAATATACTTTACTATCTCAGCTTTATCAAGTTCCTGTGAGCGGATTATTCCCTGATCCACTTACCAGATAGCTTCCTTTCACTTACTGTCTGTGGATATTAACTGCCAGAACTTCCGTTCCACTTGCCTGGTTAAAGAGAATCTTCACTAACTTTGCGCTGGAGCCTTAACATTTAGCCTATTCCCTGCCAGGATTGAAAAATATTGAAGAATATTAGCTTTCTTTATGTTTTAAATAGAAAAACGTATAAGTAAACAGACTGTTGTGGCCTTCTCCAACATACAAAGTACAAAGAAAGTTGCCTTTCTGCCTTTCGACAGGTTTTTTTAATTAGTGAGCAGCTTGTTAGCTCAGTCTCAGTTACAGGGATTCCACACTGTTATTTAAGGCTTTTTAATTTTGCATGGCTTGTGAAAGATTCACAAGCTGGCTGTCACTACAGCATCCTGAGCTTCATTCTTACACCGAGTCTTAGTGTCTGAATGTTTTTAATTTGCTTTACTGCAACTTAGATAATAGTTCAATTTAAAGTCTCTTTGTTCCTAATTTTTTTTGGTTTTACTGGACACTGACCATATTTTGTAAGGGATAATTTCTCTCCCCGGGGCTCTGTGTCTACTGATCACCTCATCAATGCATTAAAGCTCTTAATCACATCTGTCAGCATCTGTATCTGGGAATTAATTCTAGGCTAGTTTGAATCATTTTTTATTTTTTGTCATTAAAGCAATGACTTTCTCAAATGCTACAATTAATTCTTCCTTCAAAAGTGCTTTATAGTGTACAGGCACCTTCATCATTGTGTAATCTTTAGCAGATTCGTCATTCTTATAGTGTAAGTTCAGATAGCTATAGATTCAATGCTATTACATTTTCATAATAAATCCATATATTATAATTATTAACATGTAATAGTCCATATGGACTAAAGTGTTTGGACACCTGATCATCACAACAATATGTGTTTTTTGAACAACCTAGTTCAGATTTATTTATACTTATTCTTACTCCTACAATAACAATCATACTTCTGGAAAGGCTTTCCACTAGATTGTGGAGCATGTCTGTAGGGATTTGTGTTCATTCAACCACAGAAAGATCAGTGAGATAAGACAGTAATGTTGGGTGGCTATACCAGAAGTGTTCAGTTGGGTTTAGTTCAGAGCAGTTCAGTATATTTATTTAAATGTATATACTGTACATAAATATATATGTGCAGAAATTATGCTGTTTTAAAGCATTTTGTCTATCAATATATCTGCACGTACTCCACATTTTCACCATGTTGTATTTCCAGTTGACGTGAGTAATAACGTAGTATCAAAAACAAAAGGGGCACCAGTTAAATGACACCTCTCCTTCCATTACACATATTAAAACCCCAATGACATATTGCAACATTGTTCCACCGACACCAAGAGCCTTTCACATGGAGTCAAATGGCAGTTAAATGAGATATTCTATATCGTCATCATCCTCATCATCTATATCATCATCATCATTGTCATTATAATCAGTGTCTCATTACCCGGCTTCCATTGTCCCTGGTCGCATTTGAGATGAGATCATTAGTGCAGGATTACCTCTGTGTCTGCTGTCCCACTCATAAGATGACATGAGACAATAAGAAAGAGAAAAGGCAAGAGGGACATAGAGAGACATATAAAGAAAGACTGCATAGAATTTGCATGCATTTTTTAAAATATGAGTATCTGATTGGATGTATGTTTGGGTGTGCCTATTTGTTGCATAAGCCACATTAGTTTTTTATTTTATTTTATTTTATTTAATTACAACAAAGGGGCTGTGATTTTTTGAGAATGATATTATCAGTAATCCCTGAAAATCTAATTAATTAACTGCTTAAATTGCTTAGCTGTTATAGAATTATTACTAGGAAGTTTTTAGGGAAGTGTGAACAGAGGACATGAATAGATTCGCGGCAAATTCATGAATGAAATTGAAATAAAAAAAGGTTTTTATACTGAACCTACCTTAAACCAGTCAATAGGCTTTATGTACCGTATCACAATTTGAGTTGTAGCGTTGCTGTCACTGTCCATGGTGCTAAACCTTTAGTCTTCACTGTAAAAGAACTGTCATTACGTTACTCTGTTTTGCTCTTTTATGTTTAAAGCACTGTGATATTGGGTAGTTATTATTGTAGTGTACTGTAAAATTCATAATCTTTTCACCTCTGCTATTCTGGATTTTTTTGGAGTCTATATTTTAACACATATCTGAATCACATGATTTCATGAATTCAGCTGTTTCACTTGGTAAGTTTTGTGGAAAAAAACCAACACGACATAAATCTCCATAATTACGACTTTTAAAGCCACCTAGTGTGTCAGCACCAAATCACCTCTGGGTCACTAGAGGAGGGAGATTATAAGGTGGTCTCATGATGTGCTCTATCACGCCAGTCACTCGTTGTCAGCCGTGGGTGGCAGGATTTCTGGCAATCACACGCTCAAGAAGGAAGATATTAGGTGTGTGTGCGTGTGTGTGTGTGTGTGTGTGTGTGTGTGTGCATTTGACTTGCACCGCTTGAGGGTATAATAAACCTGCTGCCATTAAGGTTGTGTGCAAACTTGTGCACCTGTATATGTGTGTGTGAGCGGAATACAGGTAAGGGGCTTTGCTATGGTGTGTATGAATGAAATTTAATAATGTATTCAGTCCCTTCTGCAAGCTCACAGCTTTATATTGCATTGGCTCATATATGAAATTGCACATCAAGGCAGGAATAAGGCCGCTCACTCTTACTTGGCAGGTCTGATCAAAGTACAGTGAGTCATATGGTCACCTAGGCCCACAGTGTAATTTTTTCCTGTGTAATACTGATTGACCGAGCACTCATAGCTTCGTTTCAGAGGAGCCCTCATCAGCAATCCTGACATCATGCTGTATGGCTAATGATTAAACAACGACTTTGGCCTTTCGACTTCAAATGGGCTCCACTAATGGCTTCCTCCACCCACTTGTTCACTTTTCACTCTTGTGCATTTGAGTTTGATGAATACAGGCACATCCATCAGCAGCGTCGTAGTCACACACTCTCAGATGCCTCAGTTTGAATTGAAGTGTCTGCTAAGCAGAAGAACAAGGTGGCTTTCATCTAAGGGAAAGCTAAAGGCTATAGTCATGCTTTATATTCCAGCATTACCAGTAAATTTTTTTTTTCCCTCTGTCTGACTTTTCATTAATAAACATAATAGGCCATTGAATTTTGAAGGTGAGAGTAATCATTCTCTTCCTCTCACTCGCTTTTTCTCTCTCTTACATGGGAAATGTGTGACTTACAACATTTAAACACTGTTTCAGCATGGCAATCCCAATGAGTACAAAACCTGGTATGTTATGTATGGAGTAGGAAATCTCAAGTACTCTACACAATCCAACCGAATACCTTTGTGATAAACTGGAACGACGAGTGCACTCTCCATCAGACCTCCAATAGAGCGTGATCTCACAAAACATTTTGTATCTGAATGTGAAAATCCCCACAGCCATGTTCCAAACTCGAGTGGATAGCCTTTTCAGAAGGGTAGATGCTATTACAGGAGTAAAAGTGAGCGTAATTCTGGAATATCTACTGTAAATCTTTTTATCATTGGCCAATTATGAAGTATAATTGGATCACTATATGGCAAGGCATTTTTCAGGGGGTAGCTCATTCTCAGATCAGATGATAGGTCTATGGTTGGTGCATGGAAGCATTTTGTATGCGCTGGTACAAATGTAACAGTGTTAATATCACAATCTGCTTCTATCCCTAACTCACTGAATTCACTATGACTACGGACACAGAAATGTCACATTTAGATCCACAGAGCACAAACACTGGCACATCACTAGTCGTCCTGTTGTATTTTACAGAGAGTCTTGCTTTTAGTGTTCACACACCTTAAATCATTTATAAACATTCACTCTGTGTCTGTGAAGTCTAGCTCATTGTTTTTTCTAGTTATTTTAAGCCTTTGTCATGCTGTTTAATCTTTCCATTTTAATTACACTTGATTCATGTTTTTTGCCTTGTTTCTGCCAGTTAATGATCGCATGCTCTGTGCACATATTGACCACATTGTTAGTCTGTCTTGCTATTTAAATAAACTGCTTTTGTATTCGAATGAAAACGTCCTCCTTGACAAAATGGAATGGCAACTGTTTATGTATTCTTATGGTATTTTGTTTGATGCTTATATGATGATATTTAGTTTGCATTAATTATGTCGTCCAGTTCTGATGCGAAGCACAGCTGTTTGATGGTGGTTTTTAGCTTTCGACTGTATTCAACAATATGCATTACACTCATATCAGAACAAGAGACACTACACTGTCATCATTTGAATATTTCAAATACTTAAAGGACATTTCAAAATGAATACATTGGATCTGGCTGTTGTTATACCAGTGTAGAAAAGTCCTTCAGGGAATACCCTATAGAGCCACTCTAAGGGACATGTGATGTCAACTTGGTTATGTTATGCAGTTAGGACACATGATGCAATCCTCTGCAAAGTGAGGTTACAAGGGGTATGTCAAGTCCCTGAGTTCTTGTAAACAAAAGTTTCAACGGTTATCAATTCTAATACGCCAGTATCATAGCTGATGTTATAATTGTTATAATTCATTGTGGGATACAGGTTTAGAGAACCAATATAAAGAAAGCAGTGGAAATGATGACCTTATTTAAGCATAAATAATACAGGAGTCATGTTCCAACTATTTTACTGCTTATTTTAATTAATCGTGGTTAAAAATTTCAAATATTGTCAAAACAACATAATAGCTGTTGTGTATAAGCATTGTGTATATGCATAATAGCAAGGTTGTGTGTCAGAAGCTTGGGAGTTTGTTTCCATCACCGAAATAGCTTTATATGATGATATATGCGGTCCTTGACTGGCTCATGATGAATCACTGAAAGATGAAAGCATGATGCTTAAGTAGTAATCTTTCATTATTCATTTGGTACGTGACAAAAAGTTTGTTAAGACGACCAAACCACTGGGTCCTTGACCAAGGCTCTTAATTCAACCGCTCAGTTGTATGCATGTATGTTTTGGATAAGAGGATTTGCCAAATTTAAATGTTTATCACATTCACCCTAACCCTAACCCAGTTCTCCACTTAGGAACATTCTCATTACAATAAGCATATATGTTTTATACTTTTTTGTTATAAATCTATGGTAATCAATAGCCTTTTCTATGCAAAGCAATCTTTAACACATCTTTCGAAAGAGAAAAACTCTCATTTATTAGTATATTTAAGATTCCATTGTAAGATATAATCTCTCCAGTGGGTCTGTCCTGGGGTTTAAGTCAGATGCTGTACTGCATGGGTGTTCAAGCTTATCCAAAAAGAGAGCTGATGTCGGTGCAGGTTTTATTTCAACCAAGCAGAATCCACACCTAAGATTATAGAAAGCCAAGATCGACTGATTAAAACAGGTGGAATCGGGTCATGCTGCTGCTTGATTGGAATAAACACCTGCACACACACTGGCTCTCAGCAGATAAGACTGGACACCCCTGATGTCCTAGATTGCTGAATTCGTCACCCTGTTATGGAGTATAAGCGCCACCGTGGCTGAATCTCCTGTTTTTAATTCCTGCATTCTACTTTCTCCAATACTATCGACAGCTTGTGACCATGAGTGACCAAGGATAGGGACAGATATTGAGCGGTAAACAAAGAGTTTTGTCTAAACAACTCCGCTCATGCCTAATCACAAGGGTCTGGTGCTGTTAACCACATGCATCTCATATTCTATTTTTAACACTTGTGAATGCGATCATCGTTCATTTTCACAGCCATTTAATCCTGTTAAGAAAATAAAATGACAGCAGTAAACAGGAATTTCTGTAGGAGCAAGTAAAGTACTAGTGGAAAAGATGGTGATTAAGTGATATACAGTATATACTGCATATACTACAGTATATACGGTAGTATGGTAGATGGACAAATAACTACCTTAAATGAGTAAAAAGACAGGTACTACTAATCAAATATTACTCAATCACAAGTAAATGTTGTAAAGACCGATTTTTACTTACGGTAAGTAAAAGTGCGTAAGTACTTTTAAAAAAAAAATTAATACTTAAGTATCAACAGTAAAAAAGAAATGTAAATACATTGTGTTATTATTGTTGTATGTAATACTTACTGCACCTTCTGCCTCTGAAGCAACCTAGTGAATATACTGACCAGTTTGTAGTATCTGTGGAATTAAAAGCTTTTAGAATAGTAAAGTAGTACACATAGTAGTAGTAGTAGTAGAAGTAGTAGTAGTAGTAGTAGTAGTACACATCTTTAACGTTATTACAGCATGTCTACACCAGACGCAAGTGACCGCAACAGATTGAAGCTGCTACACTGGACACAACAAAGTGCCCTTCGCAAAGAGCTTGGACTCTGTCAGAAATAAAAAGGGGAATCTGTTTACTGTTGGGAATTTTTCCTTTTGTTGCATCACGCCACTCATGTCCAGTGCAGAGTCAGACACGGTGTAGACAACGTTTTTGCATGTGAACTAACATCATAACCAATGTGTTAGCGATGTATCAGCAAAGCTAGCGGGCAAATACATTTAAAAAAAAATTAACCATTACGACCATAATTCATACTGACACTTAAGCTCTAAAAACACCAAAAAATTATAGGGAACTTTGCGGCATGTGACCCTACACAAATGATTAGTAATAGGCAGATCGGCTGTCTGTCATCTACACAAAACCAATCGCATTTCAGAAAAGAACAAAAATCATCCCCTGACTAACATAACTACTTTCTACCGAAGGACCTTGACAAAAATGTAGTGGAGTAAAAAAGTACCATATTTGTCTTTCAAATGTGGTGTAAAAAAAAAAGTACTTAAGTACAGTACTCAAGTAAATGTACTACGTTACTGCTACTCCACATCAGTATTCAGGCAAGTTATCTCATGGATTGGCCAGATTAATGCAGTATCAGTTTCTCTCATGCATTCCTCTCTCTATCTCTGCCCTGCCGTTACACATGGCTCTACACTCATATATACTCGCCCATTCACCCGATATCCGCTCTGATATCCTTATCAGCTTTTTGTGTATCTCACTTTCTCTTCCCCTTAGACATGCAATCTTCTGCTCACATTAAATCAAACACATTCTTGTCCACCTCTTACTCTTCATAGAACGCCTAACTCACACTTCATAGCCATTCTAACCGTCAGCTTATGCTTTCATTCTCCTGGATATACTTCAGAAAGGCTGGCTGTGTCAGAATCTTACAAAAACAACTTGGAGTAAATGCGTTGTGTCCTGCAGTCTCAGCAGGGCAGAGAACGGCCATACTTTTTCTTTAACACCTCCTGGTAGAGTGTGTGGACAAGCAAGGGGATGGCGATTTGTCTTTTTTGGTATAAGAGATGCTGTTGCCTTTGAAGGCACATGCAGGTGTAACTGACTGTACAATTATGGGTTTTTTCAGCTAAGACACGAAGCAGGTAGAGCTGTCTAATAATCTATCAGGTCATTCTTAAACCAGTCCACAAGTTTCCTTTACTGACAATTTAGGTTATTGCTGTGTTCCTGTATAGTTCTGTTATTATTATTATTATTTTTTTTTTCATAACAGCGGTTTTAGGTTCTCATATCCTCTTACCAGTTATGTCATCATATAAATCAAATAGATTTGTGCTGGTATTATGGTAAACAAGATGCTGTGACATAAGGAGAGCTGTTGTTATGCATATCCTTTGTTATCTAATGCTCACAATAGCAGCTCTCAGGAGATTCACCTTCCATCTGGAGGTTATTGTCCAACAGATACAGAGTGATGGCTGTGCCTCCGTCAGGCTCTCATTATGTAAACACACACGCAGGAGGAAAAACTTAATTTTAATTAAATAGGCTTATGTAAACCCAGGCCCAGGACAACCCCTGTTATATCAAATATTAGCATTTAATAAATAATTATGCAACTGTCAATAACGCTCTTCTAACAGTTGCACTTTTTTCACCAGGTTTGTGTTTGGTGCACTTACAAATTCGTTGTAATATTTACGACCCGGAATTGAAATTAATTAATGGGAGACTTTAAGGCGCTCTTGTATGTCGCTCTGGATAAGGGCGTCTGCTAAATGCTGTAAATATAAATGTAAATAATACGTTATATTTTTATTAGGGTTTAACTCTGTAAATTTGGTCATTTTTGTGCATCAGGGTTTTGTCAATGTGTCTCATCCCTGTGAATTCCCTGATTGTGTTTCCTCAGAGACAGTGAAGTTGATCTCTTGCTAATAAGTGCTAGCAGGGCAATGTACAGGTGTAGCCCTTTTAATTGAGTCATTTCTCATCAGGTTTAAGACTTGCATCTCAAACAGGCACACAGTGGCTTGGCCCAGTTTGCATTCTGTTACTAAATCCCTGGAAATAAGCACAGTCATGGCAACAATCTCAACAGCAGACGTGCATGAATCTTTGTCACACTGAAGGGAAAACGTAATCCAAGCTTTGTGTTGCAGATAAACTCTTGGCCTTGGCCCCTTCTGCTACCTTGCTATCTAAGTTATAAACCTCCACTTTTCAATTTTTAATAAACAAACATTGCTGAATAGAGTAGGAAATAAATAGATAAATGAAAAATAGCCTGAATAGAAAGGCCTAGTAACCTTATGTCCCAATTTAGGTGCATTTGGTATTAAACGGGTATAGCTTGCCGCTTTTGATTGTTCCTCACACACTGCGCTCATTAATCAGCCAGACTGTGTTCTTTCAGCCTTTGTCTGCTCATCCGTTGGGTCTTCCTTTCAAAGTGTTCGCACACTCCTAAACGGCATATCAGCAAGTCTGTTTAAACTACACACTTTTCAGAGCCAAGATGCCTTAGACCTGCTAATGACAAACTACCTGCCTGAAAGAGAAGACGAAAAAGGGTGTAAAGCCATGTTAATGTACCAGAGCCTGCTGAAGTGCTGTTGTAATATTAATAGTGAATCTGAAATTGATAAAAAAAAAAAAAAAAAAACAATTGGAAGGGATTTACCAGAGACCATTAAACTTTTATTCCATACAGGTTTCCATCAGCGATGTAGATTTGCATATGAATGTAATAAGGGGGATTAGTTGTGTGGTATGGCAAACACTAAACAGTGTTTTTCATCAGTGTTGAGCTGTATATTTTTATTACTGTGGAATAGGAATCCTCTTTTCATATCACTTCCCCAATCGTCTGCTTTTCACATGTGGCCAAGTCCACAATTTTAGAAGATATGACTTAATCTGGAATGGAGGCCGTGATGTACAGTAGGGGATGAGATAGTGAACAAAAGATGTATGCAAGAGTTGTCACAGCTTCTCACAGAAGCTAAAAGCTAACGTTTGGTTTTGATGGCCAGCTGTTGCTTACAGGTAGACTGCTCTTTAACACAATAAACCTGATCTCATGTTTTGTTATGATCATTTCTTTTAATTACACTATATGGGAAGGGCTAGGGGAAAAAAAACATGCTACTGTTCATAAAGAGGGCTGCTGTTCTGCTAGGAAATACTGCTAATGAGGTATCGTACCACTCTTAAAATACCATCCACAACAATGACATTTAGTCCATCTGTCCTAGGCCTCCATGTTAGCCGAACGGATTTTCCTAGACTCTTTGTGCTAAATGCCAATGTTTCGCCCTGTGGGTTAACAGCCTCTGCATCCTGCCAATTAATTAAAGTGAGGCGACTGCTTCCTTTTCTGGTTCACTTCAGGTACATAAAGGCCAGTACAGTCAGCTACCACTCCTGCTGGCTTTGAGATTCAAGGGTTTTGATTGCACTTTAAAGCTTTAAAGATTTTATAGGCACAGCTGAGGTGCACCTATACCTATAGAATCAACCAATAGAATCCACCACATTAGCCAATCACTTTCAGTATATTAATGAAGCGCATCTGCAAAGATGAGGTTGGATTTCTTACTAATTGTTTCCTTGAGCAGGGATTTAACAAAAATCTCTTGGTATCAAGACATTATTTGTTCTGGCCATAACCTGATATTTTAAAGGCACGGTAGGAGATTTTGAATTGATTTAATTCAAAAACATTTTCTGTTATGCAGGTTGAAAGTCTCTTCACATCTCGGTAGCACTCTAAGTTAAGTGGTCTAAATGTTTTTATATGTATTCATATCATCTGTCTAAGGCATAGAACCCAAAAAACTTTGGCCAATCAAAACGGTCGGTCTGAATATTACGATGGGATGTCCTACCTGCCTGTCAACATGTACAACATGCACCTTGTTTGCACAGACAGCAATTCTGTTGACGCTTTTAGTCGCTTATGTGCAACAGTCTTTGGATTGCCAGGTATTACCGGGAACATTGTTACGCCGGTTTAAGAAATTATTACTTTTTTTTTTCTTTTTACTTACCGTATTTTCCGACGTATAAGACGACTTTCTACACCCAAATATTAATATCAAAATAGGGGGGGTCGTCTTATATGCCGGGTACAGAATTTACCGGGTGCAAACATTAACGGTACACCAGTAATGCTGTGTATACAGCAGAGGCTGTGACATCATCAGCCTGTGCAGCTTCATTCAGCGGCGTGCACTGTATACACAGCATTACTGTTGTATCATTAATGTTTGCACCCAGTAAATTCTGTACCCGGCGTACAATGCATGTACAATGCATGTACAATTGCATGTTTTAAGCTCAA
>JAOUQX010000036.1:7630574-7641283 GCA_028566295.1 Liobagrus marginatus
TTTTTACATATAGATTTCTGTATTAAATGTTTCATTCATGTTTTTTGCTGTTAGTACAAAATATGAATTACCATTAGGTTTCCAAATATTCATTTCCAAATTTTTTAATTGATTCCCATTTACCGATGGACGTTAGCCATCTCTAGTCTCAAGTCTCTAGTCTTTAAAAAGTGGCTAAAAGAAAACATATTATTTATTTGTATATGCAAAATTGTTTTACCTTTAAAGTTAAAGGCATTTGTAAACGGATAATATATCTAAAATAATTATATTTAAATATTTATTATAAATAAAAAAATAAATAAATTATATAAATATTAAAATGGCAAGACTGAACCAATGGACCTCAAAACATAACTGCATGAAACATGACTAATGTTAAATGTGGGAAGTAGTGGGTGTTTTCATTGAGATATTATAATACAGTGATTAGTAAGTCGGAATAACAAAAAATAAATAAAATAATGGGTGCAGTGGCATAGCACAAGTCGTATAATAACAAGCAATAATAACAAATAAGAAATCTGGTGTTTTATGACGAACGTCTGCCACTGCAGCTGCTTCTCTGCTTAGCCAAAGTAGCATACAGAGATGGAGTGTGTTTTGTCATTATGCAGTCGTTTTGAAGTATAAGAACAATTAAAACATATTGTAGATTCAAGTTCTTTTCCATCTTCCAAAAAACACAGATTAACTTCATTTTTATGTTAAATGATAATAAACGATCAGTGTGCTTTTCTGTTTTGTTGGTTTAAGTTAATGCACCTTAGTGTCATGCTGCAGGTGCACCCTTCCTGAACTACTCTACAGAAATGAAACGGGCGATTGATAGCTTGAGATGTAATGATGATTGATGAGGTTTTTAGGAGTCTTCCTTGTGGTGTGAGACTCTCAAGGCTAATTGAGTTTAGGGCAAAGTAGACGCATGACTGATGTACAGGCCACTGTGTAATGTGTTTCACTGTGACAGTAAAATTTCACATTTATTATTCATGTTTGTTATAGTACATTACAAAATGGAGTGTGCTGCAGAATCTATCTATCTTATCTATGTGTCTATGTATCTCTGTATCTATCTATCTATCTATCTATCTATCTATCTATCTATCTATCTATCTATCTATCTATCTATCTATCTATGTATCTGTCTGTCTGTCTGTCTGTCTGTCTGTCTGTCTGTCTGTCTGTCTGTCTGTCTGTCCATCCACCCGTCGTTGTAGGTTCACAGCTGAAACCTTTATCCAGAGTCTTTTGGAATCGTTGTAGAATGAGTTTCGTTATAGTGACAGGTTTTTGAGAATATACACTATAAGGCCAAAAGTGGTTGGACACCTTCCCAGCACAGAGATATAGTAAATCTTTTTTCCCAAAACAGTTGTCTAGGTTGTTGATATCTGCTGTAGTAACAAAGTTTCTCTTGACTGGAGCTATGAGGCCCAAACACTTGGCCAGCATGACGATTCCCCTGTGCACAAAGCCCCTGAGCTCCATGAAGACAAAGTGTGTTAAGGTTGGTGTTTATGGACTCAGGAGTCCTTCACAGAGCCCCGATCTCAACCAACTATATACTTTATGGATTAACTGGCACTCCAGACCTCTTCACCCAACATAAAGGTCTGATCTCAACTAATACTTTTATTTGGCTGAATGAACAAATCTCCACAGCCACATTCAACAGCCTAGTGGAAAGCCTTTCCAGACGTGCGGCGGTTATTATAGAAGTGAAAGTGAGGAAGGTTTAAGAAACACATCTGGCTGTGAGCGTCAGGTGTCTCAATAATCTTGTCCATAAAGTGTAGTCGAAAATGTCATGTCTGATGTGAATAATTACTAAAACTCTTGACCTTGTATAATTGTTTTACTGCAGGTATACCAGTGTTCCTAATAAAGGGGCCAGCTGTTGTGCTGTCCTACTTTATATAGTTTTAACTGCATTTTTTAAAAATAAAATACAGGGTTTATATACTGTTTTATGAGCATCCTGTAATGGATAATCCATATAAGTCATGCGCTATGATGTGTGGCATTGGTGTGTGTATTGTGATGATGTAATGACTGAATTGTATGATTTAGTACACACGCCTGCTAGACTGCAGGTGCAAATGCTTGAGCTCTATTATAAGGATGTGGCATTTAATGAAGCCATCAGTGCTTGTCGTTGCTCGTCGCCTCTCATGGTAATCCATGATTAAGGTTTTATGGGTGTTAGATCCTCTCGAAACGTAGGATCACAAAGTTACAAAATAATCTTATTCTTATTTTCCACAGCAGAAACAGATAAGGAAGAATTCGCTAATGATTGCCACAGTGAGTGTTAGCTATACTTGAGAATGTACTCTGCATGGTAGATAGATTCTCTGTGTGTGTATGTGTGTGACATCAAGCACCCATGTTTAGTTGGACAGCTTGTCGCACTGCTCAGCTGTTTGACACAGACTGCACGGTGTGTTCATGCAGATGAAAGCAAGGCCATGCCAACCCTGCAAGTGTACGTATTGCAGAATGGGGTCGTGACCCAAACTCGTGTGTGTGTGTGTGTGTGTGTGTGTGTGTGTGTGTGTGTGTGTGTGTGTGTGTGTGTGTGTGTGTGTGTGAGTGAGTGTCATAGAAATTGCACGCTGGGAATACAATCCAACAAGAGTCTGTATGTGTGTTTGTATGCGCATGTGTGTCATATATGATCGGAGGCACACTCGCATACATCGAACAGCATACACTCGGAAATAAACGCCTCTGCACGGCCGCTGAAAATAACCTTTTTTGCTTTATTGTGTACAGTTTGTGAAGCTATTGCTGTTTATTCTGTCACTGATTTAGTTGCATACTTACCGGTACTTTATCACAGCCTGTTATAACACATGTTACCTATTGGTGGCAGTAGCAGGCAATACACTTACAGTACCACTTACCTCAAGAATTCAAACAGCATTTCATCCTCTATGGATATGCTGTATATATAAAAGAATGAGCTATGAATAGTTGTATGTAAATGTTAGAATTATTTGCAGTGTTTAACACTTATGTAGTTTATTCATAATCCTGCACTTTAATACTGCACTTATTAATTATTAATTATAAATGAATAATTATCTATCACTTACAAAACTGATATCAGACTATAACTCTGTCCTTGTACTATATGTTAAATATCTCCCACTATGACGCATTTGGACTTCATACGATGTTTACACTGCTGAAGAATATCCTGATTACCGTATTTTCCGGCGTATAAGACGACTTTCTACACCCAAATTATAATACCAAAATAGGGGGGGTCATATACGCGGGGTACAGAAAATGATCGGGTGAACAAGTCGCCAAAAACATGTTAAAAAGCCTACCGTGTGCTCGGCAATGCTGTATACAGTGCACGCAGCTCAGCCAATCCTGAGGAACGCGGATGCACTCTGTTGCTGAATGATCAGAATAAACCATATAATATTATGTTAACCATTTTCAAATATTGAATGCATGGTTTCTCCCATTAAACCACTTTATCACTGCCTTCACTCATTACAATATCCTATTTTACTTATCATATTTTAAAATAATCAAAAGCAGATTTTCTTAATAGTCCATACAAAAGTTATGTTAAAAGAGTAATTTTTTAAATTCGTGCCAGGAATACATTATGACCAAATTATATTTAAAAGAAAATGTAGGTTACCATAGTGTCCATAAATCAAAGATCAAAGGGAATGTGATACTATGAATAACTAAATGTGCTCATGTGGCGGCACGGTGGCAGAGTGGTTAGCATTCCTGCCTCACAGCAAGAATGTTATGGGTTCAATTCCCATCCAGGGTATTTCTGTGTGAATTTGCATGTTCTCCCTGTGTTTGTGTGGGTTTTCCCTGGGTATTCTGGTTTCCTCCTGCCTCTGAAAACATGTCAGTTGGCATAGGTGCATTAGCTACTCTAAATTGTCCATAGGAGTGTGTGTTAATGGTTGTCTGTCTCTAAGTGTTAGTCCTGTGATTAACTGCTGATTGTACAGGATGTACCCTGCCTCAGACCCTTAGTTAGCTGGGATGAACTCCAGCACCCCCACAACCCTGAACAGGCTAAGCGCTAGATAATGAATGGATGAATATGTTTCTGCTGTAAATAGAACATAAAAGTATTTCTGTAATATCTTATGCCATTGCATATAATGAAGAGGTAAACATAACCTTTAATTATTGCAGAAACACTAGTAAGTAAAAGTAAAGTCATCTGTTTCCTCATTCTGTTCAAATTACTTGTGAAACTCTGCTTCTTTCACGTGTAGTAAAGTAATTCGATTTAAACACTATGCACTCAAACTGGTTTATCACAAATGTGAACCTTATCCAAAGATTTGAGTTTTTAGATACTCCTTCTGTGTTAACCAAAGACTCCACCCTCCATTTACTGGAAATTTCTGCTTCAGATCCATGAGCATAATCGTAGGGAAGTAGTAGGGGAATATGTTTTACATCCAATCGTCTTTAATGTGATTTCCTTTTTCATGGCTTCCCCAGGCCGTACATCTTGCAAAATTTAAACAACTATCATCCCTGTAAGAGAGATGAATTATGTTTTGATGTACCGTAAAGTATAGTTAATGAACACCTGATACTGTCCTACATCAAAACATTTTCTATGCCCAAGTCACGATCTCCGGTAGAAGCTATAATCCGGTGCAACTGAAAACAAATTCAGATTAAGATGTTACTTCCTAAAGCTTCTATTAGTCTCTGCTTCACATCTGTTGACTGGGGGCCAAAACAAGCAAGCATGTGTTACTCTTAAGGTCGATTTCCAAATTATTTTATAATGCTACTCTAAAAACATAAATGTATACCAGACCTCTAAACACTTCCAAGCTGTTTTTTTAAACAGGTCCTATTTAAAGAGTCTGTACTGTCCTTGACCTGGTTAGTAGACACTTGCCCATCCCTACTCAGCATGTAGTGGCTATACTGTAGGTGTTTTGATTGATGTGGTCCAAATTGGTGAACAGCTGGCTGAAGTTCTGAGTGAACTTGCAAAGTTCAAGCTTTCTCCAACAAGCTTTCTTCAATGTCAATCAAATGCCTACGCAGACCCGGACATGGAGTTTCTAAACACACACTTATACTGGTGCTAAAGCAGGAATGTCCTTAACTTTATTTATCTAGCTGGTGCAAATTCAATGTAATTATGAGCCCTATCCATGCCCATTAAGTACTTTATCATTGCTTGGGCATCATACATTGTTCATTGTTTTTCGGCAGATTAAATTCACAAGCCTCCATGGGGACTTGATGCAACTAAAATGAATAAAGCTTGTCTCAGATACTTATGCACACCAAAAATGTACACCAGTAACACAAAATGCTTGACATTGCCTTAACACTATATACTATACAACAAGTAGATCTTAACACGTTACCTTAAAAATGATTGGCAGGGCCTAGAGGCGGACAGTAACGAAGTACATTTACTTGAGTATTGTACTTACAGCATCTGTACTTTAACTCATTTTTATAGAATCTTGTTACTTTACCTTCGATGCATTTTGTAATCCTTGTGTCCTTGTAGATTTCGTTTGGGTTTCCTATTAATCTCCCAAAATATTCCAGTAGTTTTACCGATGGTTCTAAATTGTCCCTATGTATAAGTGAGTGTGTTTAATGGTAAATCGTGCCTTATAATGAACTGGCCTCATTTTCAGGGTTATCAGGATAGACTCTGTATGCACCATGTTCCTAATCAGGATAAAGTAAATGCATAAGATAAATGCTTTATGGGTGGATAAAAAAAAAATGATGGCATATTCAAGTATCTTTCAAATTTAATTTTGTGCATATAAAGTTTAAACAGCCTCTCTGCATCCAATGTAGGGGAAAACTGTTTAAGATGCACAAAACCATATAACTGTCAACAAATATTTAAATGGATGCCAGAAAACAGCTTTTTAGAGCATTAATAACTCTGTACATTGCGTGATCCACGTACATGATTAAACAAGCGTGAAGATAGTCTAGAGCGTCGGAAATACTAATGTAGTAAATACACCAGCGAGTTTAAACAGGGTCATTAAAAGACAAAAAAAAGACAGAATGCGTTGCACCATTGAAAAAAAAATCGATTAAATTTATGAAGCAATACAGTGGGCGCATAAGCCATTTAACTTGCTTTTAGTCGTGTCATGTTTTGCACTTAGGGCTCAATGATTGCAGCGGACAAAGGTCCATTAACTACAGACTAAAAGGTTAATGTTACTAATAGATCATGAAAATTGGTACAGTATAATTCAGGGCATTAAAACCAGAACAATGGCTAGATGTAACTTTTAATCAACTGTGGTGTTAATATGGGCTAATCATAATTTTAATTGCGTAGATGAAAAAACCAGTTGTACCAGTTGAATTAAATGAGACAATATGTCAAAATAGAACAATTATAATAATAATAATGAATATTAATAATAATTTGAAGTGGAATTCTAGATATCTTGTTGATAATGTGTCCGAAAATCTTGAAGTGTAATAGAAAAACGTCCATTTTCCATAAACCGAATACAATACCAAATAGAATCCCAATTCCAAAATAGTTGGGACGTGGAGTAAAATCTACATAAAAGCAGATTGCAACGATTTTTAAATCACATAACCACGTATTTATATCATTCATTATTTATTTATAAATATATATTATATTATAAGTATATATTTTATTCACAATAGAACATAGAATACATGTCAAATATGTAAAATGAGAACATTTTAAATAAATACAAATTTGTTTTTTGGTAAATAAAAAAGTGGTTTAAATTTTAAGACAAAAAGAAGGTAATATTGGTGATGATGGAAGCAAACATCTGATATGTTTTCTGTGTTCTATTATGAATAAAATATGTTTATGAAATTTGCAAATCATTGCATTTTGTTTTTCGATAGATTTTACTCAGCGCTCCAACATTTTTGGAACTGGGATTGTAACAGCCTACAAGGTTTATCTCCTGAACTTCCCAAAGGGCTAAACACACACCTGCAGACAAGACAAACTTATGTTTACAGCAAAGTATTGGTCCTAGCTAAATACAATAACAAGCCGTTGCTATTGAGTCAGCCATGATTTGACCCTGCTTGTTCATTTTATCGGGTTTACATCACCTGCTCCTAACGCTCTGTGCCTGTTTATGACTTCGATTTTGTTCTTTCCTTTGTGGATTTGTCTGCCTTTTCAATTGCATCAATAAACCTGTGCCTGCATCCACACGTCTGTCCTCAGTGTTGTAGTTCTGGGTATCTTTGTACTGGAAAAGTACAATAAAGCACTGAGAACGGTCAGTGAAAGCATGGTTTTGCCAATCGATGGATTTCATCTACACATTCAGTGCCCACATATAACAAGTCTTATACAGCAGATTAAAGTTTGGCAAGCTGACACACTTGTAATGAGGGATGCACTCATACCGATACCAGTATTTGTATTGGGACTGATACTGAGCTCATGTTCTTGTACTCAAATTCAAATTCATATCTTATTTATCACACACATACATGCAATGAAATATTTTTATTCCACATATTCCAGCTTACTCGTACTCGTACTTGCAAAAAATACCCAGATACCAAAGACCGATACTTCACGCTGCGTAATTTACAATATTTGGTTGAAATAAATGACAGAACTGACATGACAGACACAATGACAGCTTCAGCAGTGTGGAAATATTTCTAAATTGTTGATGACTTATTTTCTTCTCTATTATGACCTTGGTTGTTATGGCTTTTGAGACTAATAAATACAAGACAGCAATAACCTTCAATGTGCTGTGCTTGGAAAACTGTCAAAATTAATTAATAAATTATAAAAAGTAGGTAGTGTGACGGTATTCCTGGTTTCCCCCCGCCTCCAAACACATGTTATTGAGCATAGGTGAATTGGCTACTCTAAATTGTCCATAGGAGTGAATGTGTGTGTGAATGGTTGTCTGTCTCTAAGTGTTAGTCCTGTGATTAACTGCTGATTGTCCAGGATGTACCCCGCCTCACACACTAAGTTATCTGGGATATACTCCAGCGGCTTCACGACCCTGAACAGGATAAACGCTAGATAATGAATGGAGGGATGTTTCCTTAATAAACCACATGAACAAGCAGCGAGTCATAATCGTGACCTAAAACCTGCGTCATGCAAAGAGGAATAAAGGCGTTAATACTCCTAGGTAATGTAGCATATATTCTCATTAGTTAGCATTGTTTTGACCATGTGACAGACTGTAATCTGGTACGGAGTGAAACTAAAATAGAAAATGTCTTATTAGAATTAGTAAAATAATAAAATGAGTGGTTATTTCCCAGTGTTATGTTCCATACATAAACAGAGTTTAAGTAAACACTGACGTAATACAACTATAACTAATATACAAACACTATAAACACTATAACTAATCTACTTAACGGGCTTTTAGCTTTCTCGCACTCTGAACTGCTCGACACATGTACAAGGAAGTATTTATATCATTTATTTCTGATTGCTGTTGGCCCCCTGCTGCTGGAAGCTGTTTTATGCATATAAATGTGTGTGTGCGTGCGTGCGTGCGTGCGTGCGTGTGTAATTGTCATATGATTATGGCATATTTGCATAGTGGTTTCTTTAATGTGTGCGTGAGTGTGCTGCGGGTGTGTAAGTAGGCAAAACAATGGTGTAGTGCTATTGCTATTGATGTTCAAATTTTCTGAAAAAATAAAGTTGACCAGACAGTACATTAACCTCGATCTAATTCCACCTTGAGTCACTCCCCTCAACCATCACGAACACACACCCACACACACTCGTGCACACATGTACACACCCAGGGCTGACCTATTTTGTCAGCCCTGATCTCATTAATCTCAGTGAGTTGGCTAAAGGGGTTGGACTGGCTGCTCGCCCATGTCCCCCTAATTGAATCGAGCTCTGCTCGTAACAACACTGTGCACCAGCCACACACACCTGGCTCTGTCGAATGCCACCCACCGGCCTTATAACTTTAAATACTAGCCATTGTATTGTTATTTTATTATTTTGGATTTTTGATATCATGTTTCAGGAGGCATGTTCTTCATATGTTTAAAATAAAAAAATAAAATATATATATATATATATATATGTATGTACAGTATATATATTCACAATTAACTTTGAAAGAGCTTGAAAGATTGTTGAACGAAGCAAGAGAAAATGTATCAGCTTGAAAAACGGTTAGGGTTAGGGTACAGAAGTGTTCACTGGTAAGGTCTGTTACTAGTAACATCAATGTCAACGCATTTTATTTGACTTGGGTAGATGAATTTAGATTTTCGATCATGCTACCAAATGGCTGCTCAATGTTAACTTGACCAAATATACCACTTTGATGAGTTTGATAATGGATGAGGCAAAAAATTTAATTCTGATCTTGGTTAGGCATGAAGTTTAAACCTTCATTAATTTATTCATTCATTATCTAGCGTTTAACCTGTTCAGGGTCGTGGGGGCGCTGGAGTCTATCCCAGCTAATTTAGGGTGTGAGGCGGGGTACGCACTGTACAATCGGCAGTTAATGACAGGGCTAACACTTAGCGACAGACAACCATTCACACACACATTCACTACTAAGGACAATTTAGAATAGATAATTCACCTATGTCCAATCGCATGTGTTTGGGGGTGGGAGGAAACCGGAGTACCCAGTGAAAACCGAACTCATGACTTTCTGGCTGTGAGTCAGGAGTGTTAACTGCTCTGCCACTGTGCTACCCAAGTTTAGTGAAATCTTAAAATCAGTAGTTGTATTAGTCTTAAATTCCCAGTAGAAAATTACAATTGACTGAAGTTTACAACCAAACATGCTTTAAGCCTGTTAGTGCAATCAGTTACTAAGTAAGAGTTGGCCCTTGACTGCACCTTTTTAAAAGTTGGGTAAGCAAGAATGATGACTGTACTCCAAAGAAGCCCTTAATATACAAAAATTAGTTTTTATCTTAGAATAATTAATAAATCAGTCTGGTTAAGTTTCTTTAGATGTGGAAATCGATCGAGTAATTCCAATAAGGGATTTGTTCCATACTATTTTGCATCCTAGATGCAGAGTCACCTGTTTGTCTTCTACAGGATACTCTGTAAAAATCGGCAAGTTTATTTTTCTTCTCTGTGGATCCCAGAAGTAATACAATGTTATTTGTCATCCATAGAGCATAATATAGTAGAGCTCTTGTCTCTGTCTCCATAGTTTAACTAATTGGGCAGAGAAGGTTGGCATCTACCTGTAATGATTTCAGCCACAAGCCAATTGGTAAAATTATTCCGTTGAACAAACAGAGCTCAGGCAGTTATTCTCCAGCATCTGATCCATCATGGCAGTGAGTGTGGCGTGTGAGTCAGACAGACTCGTCTTATAAGGCAATGGAGTGAGCAGAGACACTGGTGTGCTCCAACACAGACCCATAGCCTTCATCCTACAAATGACACATTCAGAAGCTATTGGGCGTTATAATAACCAGCAAAAAGTGCACAGGGAATAATTTGTTAAGCCTTTGAAGGATTACATCTTTCATTATGAATGAATAGATAATGATGTCTAGTTTAGGTTCTTGCGCACTCTCTCTGATATATATATATATATATATATATATATATATATAGTCACGTGCAGTAAACGGCTCGCTACGGTCCCGGTTGAGTAAAGGTTGACTCAGGCGCAGGCTGTGATAAATAAGCTTCTTTATTGTAG
>JAOUQX010000036.1:7705305-7720820 GCA_028566295.1 Liobagrus marginatus
CTTGATGGAAGCTAGGGTCAGATGGAAGGGTAGGTTAGGGTTAGGGTTATTATATGTTTCTTTAGGTTAGACAGGGTTAAGGGCATTGATCAAAGGTCAACTGTCAGTTTTTGGACTAAAACTCTCATACATATCTATCCAGAATTATTTTCAAACAAATTTAATGAATATACCAGAATCCACATCGATGGAAAACTACCATCACATGTTAATTACTTAATGTGTTACTCTTTTTTTAATATTCTAACAGTTTTAAAATTCTGTTTTAAAATATCTGTGTTGTGCAAACCGCTGCCATTAAAATGGAAGATTACTGCATTTTTTAACCTGCATTGACTTCTGCTAGAATTCATTGGAAAAGTAACATTGTATTGTTATATATATATATATATATATATATATTCTGCCATGTTTTTTTTTTGTCTTGATAATCTTATCATTAGAGCATAGAGTATAACAGAGTAGAGCTGAAAGCAAGGGTTCACAAAACCTACTAATTTTACAGGTTTATAACTATTGGTTTTCACATTTCCTTGCACTCCTAATACTTTATATATTTTATATTGAAAATATATTATACAATTATAATGAGCACTAGATTATGATGAACTGTCACACATGAGCAATATTTGTATGAGACTAAACGACGGCGATTAGACAGGTATTATCCTGATTCCTCTGTCTATTTTAAACTACTAACCCCAGATGGGATTATATGATATGGATTGAGTTTAAATAGTTGTAGTGTACTTAAATGAGTAGCATGAAGGCTGGATAACTTGTCACACAGTCTGCTAACATGATATGTACATGATGCATGCTTAATTATACAACTCTATCTTTTTAGCCCTCATGTATGCCAGTATCTTTGGCAACGTGTCAGCCATCATACAGCGGCTTTACTCAGGTACGGCACGCTACCACACTCAGATGCTCCGGGTTAGAGAGTTTATACGCTTCCACCAAATCCCCAACCCACTCAGACAGAGACTGGAGGAGTATTTCCAACACGCCTGGTCCTACACTAATGGAATTGACATGAATGCGGTGAGTCTCACCCACAATCAGGTCTATGCTATCGGGTGTTAGCGTAGTAATCTTTTACTACTAAATAACCTTTAGTAATCAGATAAATGCTTGCTCATATTACTATATTTCGTTTTAATGGATAAGATGATCACTTAAGAATGACTCTAGAATTTGTTTCCGCTTCTCTTATGCCTTGCACTCAAAGTTTCATTTGTAGAAGTGTTTTTGACAAGAGTTTCATTTTCATTGTTCCATAAAGTATATACATTAGTTAAGCATGAATGTGGGTGCTGCGAATACTGTTGTTGCATTGTAATGGTTTTGCTTCTTTCACCCGTTTCAGTGGTTAAATAACAAAACTAAAAGGAACAGATAGTAAAGCCAATATTCTGTTCAATTACATTTACTTATTCTATTCGTCATTATGTGCTGGCGAAGAGAAGAGCTTTCGCTATTGGAACGTGAACGCTCTCATAAGCGAAATAGGTTGGAGAGAAATTAGGTCCTTTCCTCTACCCACTTAATTCAGTGTCTCATTACTAATAATGAGGAAATATGGCAAACTCTTTAGTACACCTTTACACCTTTAGTACAACTTTGTTTTGGCACACAAAGACAGAAATTGTATGATGTAACAGAATTTGAGCGATTATTTGAGAATGTGTTAGAGGAGTCGCTGAACTGTGCCAGGCCACCGAGGCTGTGATGTGCAGTGGAATTCTTTTATTAGACACTTTGTTTAAGCACCATTGGCAGTGACTGCACCCATACGTTCCGAGTGATGCAGGCTTAAAGCTTTTTCAAAATGTATTGGGAACTTTTGTATTGGGAGCTTCCTCAGAGTTCAATTATTTAATCCTAGAGGGAAGTGGTAGCTCAGTGGTTAAGGTGTTGGACTGCTGATCCAAAGACCATGATTTGATTCCCAGCACGGCCACTGCTGGGCTCCTGAACAAGGCCCATAACCCCCAACTGCTCAATTGGATAAAAATGTAAGTCGCTCTGGATAAGGGTGTCTGCCAAATTCTGTCAATGTCATTCCATGGTACAAAAACATGTAAATAAACAGACTTTCCCAAGATGATCTGTGTGTCGTGTGTGCATGGTACCCTGCAACAGCCTGCAAGTCAACTGCTTTACACCTAATATGGCCAGGATTAGTTACGTATGACCAGGATAATGCAGTTAGAAAAAAATCTGTTTGTTTTGAGCCATGTCAGTTGATTCATATAACATATAGAACTTTCGCTTTTTGTAATAACGAAACGATTACAATGTCTGAATAGTTTTTGATTGTGCTATATTTTATGTATATATTAAATAAGTTTTTAGGCTTGTTTAAACTTTTCTGACTGTGTATAATTATTTCCGAGTTATGGTATTAGCTGTTTTCCATTTTTACCCCAACTTTTTATCTTCATTTAAAATCTTGTTCTTTCTTTTCCACTTTTTCCACCTTTAGGTGCTTAAAGGCTTTCCTGAGTGCCTTCAGGCAGATATATGTCTACACCTGAACCGTACTCTCCTGCAGAACTGTAAAGCTTTTAAAGGATCTACTAAAGGTTGCCTTCGAGCCCTGGCCATGAAATTCAAGACCACTCACGCCCCACCGGGTGACACACTGGTCCATGCGGGTGATGTGCTTTCAGCCCTTTACTTTATTTCCAGAGGATCCATCGAAATACTACGTGGAGATGTGGTGGTGGCCATCTTAGGTAAATACCAGTAACACCTCAAAATTGAACATCATTGCATTACTACTACTTTGGAAAATGATAGATTTGTATGATGTAGGTAAATTGGGAATTACAATGTGTAGAGCAATAAACAGTGGTATTTTCAAGTACGTTTAGTTGATTATGATGAATGTGTTGCTACCATCTACTGGTCATGTAATGAAGGTACCAGCTGTAGCAGCTATGGTAATTCTATTCTACCTATTTTATCTTAAAACTCTGATTTTCTCTTTGTTATTTGGTCTGTGAAAAAAAACAAAAAAACAACCACTTTGAATATATCAAACATTACTTCTTATTGATATTATATTCCTCATTTTCACAGGAAAGAATGATATATTTGGTGAGCCCATCAACCTATATGCTCGACCTGGCAAGTCCAACGCTGATGTCAGGGCTCTTACCTACTGTGACTTACACAAGATCCATAGAGAGGATGTTCTGGAGGTTCTGGACATGTATCCCGAGTTCTCCGATCACTTCTGGAGCAACCTGGAGATTACCTTTAACCTAAGAGATGTATGTCATTGCTCCCGAGCAATATCCATTATAGTCACACATCGTCCCTTTCTCTCTTCCAGTCTTCCATTTTCATTTTTTTCATTTTCAGATCCTATTTATCACATACACATACATGCAGTGAAATGTTTTTATTCCGCGTATCCCAGCATACGAATTTAAACACTGGGGTCAGAGCGCAGGCTCAGCCAGAACGAACGGCGCCCCTGGAGCAAGTGAGGTTAAGGGTCTTAACCTTAGGAAGGCCTTAGCCTTCCATTTCCTATGCTAATACATTTGCTTCATTGTAAAAAGGATGGCCTGACCATTGCAGCCATACTTGGCTCTTCCCCAAACTGTTCCCACAAATTTGGAAGAGCACACACAATCTACAGTACACTATAAGACGTCATTGCATTTTAATTCTGCATTCCAATTTTCCTTCACTGGATTTATGAGGCCCAAACCTGTTCCAGCATGACAATACACCTCTGCACAAAGCAATCTCCATGGTCAACACCACTAAACACTTGTAGGATGACCTATAACACTAATTTTACCCCAGACCTCCTTTCCCAACTTCAGGTCCTGACCTCACTAACACTAAGTAACTAACCGAAAGAACTCAAGAAATAAGAGGGGCAGTTGTTTACTAGCGAAGGACTAAAATGGGAATAGGATGTTTTACAAAGTGTATCTGACCGGACTAGTCTATTGTCCACAATATTTCAATTATATATAAAATCTGTATTCATTTTACCTGGGGAGGTTTTTTTTTAGTACAGTAGTTTTATAGTATGTAAAAGTGTCACTGTAATGACGAGCCTTAATTACTGCAGACCAATATGATCCCTGGGTCTCCAAGCAGCAATGACTCAGACTGCGCTGGCTTTAACAAACTCCGCAGAAGAAAGCTTTCCTTCCGTCGGCGAACAGAAAAGGGTACGTTATAGTAAGAGAAACTTACTATAATTGAACTTGAAATAAACTTGAACTTGAAGAGTAATATACACATAATGTGCTGAAATATTTGCCCATGTTTTGATCTGTAACCTATTTTTGCCTTGAAGTTTGATAGTAAGTTATACATTTACATCTAGTATTGCTTCTGTCTTTTATAAGACGATGCAGATGCAGGAGAAATCAAGAAAAACCTGAAGCCGGTGCGACGTAACAAGAAGCAGGCCACGAGCAATCAGAATGAGGGACTAAAACCAGACTTCGCAGGGCCCCAGAGTTCAGTCTCTTCCCACTCCAGTGGCGATGAAGGGGAGGAACTTGTTCATACACGGTCTACTCTGCCAACAACATTATTGGCACTCTCTCAGGATCAAAGCAGTTCTATGAACTTTAATGACACCCCTGATGGGGAAGCAGATCCTAAAACGGGAAACACCTGCAATGCTCTTTCAGGTAAGTTCAAATATAGGGAAAGACAAATAAGTAAACAAAGTAACTATTGTTACACTATTCATAATTTAAGCTGTATTTGTATTTCATACTTGGTCATATACTTCACTTTTTTTGATAAATATATTCTGTCCTGGATTACAAAGGATCATTAGATGAATTAAACCTACAGTCTTACATAAATATAGGAAAAATAAGCAAAGATGGGTAAAGTACACAACGTCCTTATTTGAGTGAAAGTACAGCTAAGTTGTAAAGACCCATTTTTGCTTGCATACAAGTACTTGTTTTTAAAAGTACTTCAGTATCAAAAAGTAAATGTCAATGCAATGTTTTATTCAATTAAATTTCAATCCAATTTTATTTATAAAACACTTTTAACAATATTGTCACAATGAAGCTCTACAGAAGATAAACAATAAGAAGAAACAGTTATTAAAAATTATGAAATGTATCCCAATGAGCAGCCTGAGGCGTCGGTAGCATCGATAAACTCCTTAATGTTATGCTAGGGAGAAACCTTGAG
Organism: Liobagrus marginatus; assembly: GCA_028566295.1. Taxonomy (NCBI): domain Eukaryota; kingdom Metazoa; phylum Chordata; class Actinopteri; order Siluriformes; family Amblycipitidae; genus Liobagrus; species Liobagrus marginatus. The sequence continues at coordinate 7,710,505 of JAOUQX010000036.1, forward strand.
AGGAATCAGACTCAAGGGGAAACCCATCCTCATGTGGGGGACATCAGATTAGTAGTTACAGGTGATGTGCAGTCGATATATGAACATATGTTCAGTCTTGACCTGTCCTTGCGCACTTATCCATCAGTCAGCAACGATCATCTCCAGCCAGAGGAAGGGCATTTTTATTTATTTATTACAAAAATGTTAAATTATTATTATTTTATTGATTATTGTTGTATGCAATACTTACAGTACCTTGTGCCTCTGAAGCAACCTAGTGAATATACTGACCAGTCTTTTTACAATATTTTATACAAGATTAAAAGATACAATTTTCCTTTTGCTTAATTAAATTGAATCTGTATTCGCTTTAATGGAGAAAGATTAATTGCAGTAACGATCAAAAATGTGCATTTAGTCTATACGTAGCAATGGTAAGAATAGGTTTTTTTAATAGTTTTTGTATTTTTATTTTTATTTGACTTTACATCATTACCACTACCTTAGGTGCACTGTCAGGGGTGTCCAACATTTTTAGTTTCTGGGGTGAGAGTCGGGGCCGACAGTATCAGGAGCTGCCCCGCAGTAATCTCCCATCACCACCACCTCAGCACCATACACCGTTACACAGCATCTCAAGACAGCAGCGGAGCAGACTGGAGAACAGGCTGGACGTGCTGCAGACACAACTCAATAGGTCAGAGACATAAACTGTTCAATAAATTTAGAGCACATCGTATTTCATTTAAATGCCAGATTATATGATCATATACAGTTATATCACTATCCCCTATAGAGAAAGCTGCGGACTTACAATATGCACTATTTAAAACTTTTAAGATACAGAATAAATGTTTGCTATGCATTACAATAGTTAATTGTTGTGTATGCATTTTCCAGGTTGGAGACCCGTATGTCCACAGACATCAGTGCAATCATGCAGTTGCTCCAGAGGCAGATGACGATGGTGCCTCCAGCCTACAGCACAGTGTCCTCTCCTCCCCAGGCATCTCTGTACCTCGGCTCAAGTTTGGGTCCTGAAGAGTCACTCATTCAGACTGTCACAACTTTGGAGTCTGAGAGACTATCCTCACTCTCCCAGGTTTATTTCTGCCTAGATATATTAAATAAGATTTAGAAGTAGTGTAGTAGTGGATGCACCATTTATACCCCAGAAATCCCTCCAAGCTATAGTCTAGAAGTTACAACCTTGTTTCTATTCAAGTAAATAAAAGCAGAATGTAATATATGCACATTATTTAAACCCTATATTGGACCACATATCAAATGTTTAAGTCTATGATTTTTAATGCTTTGCTTTCAAAGCAAATGGTTAAGAGATAACAAGACTGGGGGTCAGTAGGCAGCACGGTGGCAGAGTGGTTAGCACTCCTGCCTCACAGCAGGTTTTATTCCCACCCAGGTTGTTTCTGTGTGGAGTTTGCATGTTCTCCCCATGCTTGTGAGGTTTTCCTTGGGTACTACGGTCTCCTCCCATCTCCAAACACATGTGATTGGGCATAGGTGAATTGGCTACTCTAAATTATCCGTAGGAGTGAATGTGTGTGTGAATGGTTGTCTGTCTCTAAGTGTTAGTCCTGCGATAAACTGCCAATTGTACACGGTGTACCCCGCCTCACACCCTAAGTTAGCTGGGATAAACTCCAGCGCCCCCACGACCCTGTGGTTGACATGTGGTGGTTCATTTGCAATAGTGGATGATATATTGTAGAGAGAGATTTACAAATGGGCTACAGAGAGGAACTGGACATTTACATTTTACATTCACAGCATTTAGCAGATGCCCATATCCAGAGCAACTTACATTTATCCAACTGAGCAGTTGAGGGTTAAGGGTTTTGGTCAGGGGTGGTAGCATGGTAGTGCTGTGAATCAAACCCCAGTAAGCAGTCCAACGCCTTAACCACCGAGCTACCACTTCCCCCACATTGTACACTTACAATATGCCTGTCTAGGATAAAATGGCCAATGCATTTTGAAAAAACAGGTGTTCCTAAGAAAGTGGCCACTAGGTCAATATGAAGAGTATGATAAATTTAGACTTGATTTCTGATCACCTATTAGTTGCCTATCTTTCAGATGCTGGACTCTCAAGATTTTGAGGAATTTCCTGCCAAGTTATGCGAGTCACTTCACTTCATGAGGGAGCCCCTACTAAGCCCAGAAGCCGCCCCCCTGCAGGCTTTATCCAATCTGGACAACAATACTGAGCCACCAGACCCAAACATGCTGCGGCGCTTCTCCCTCCAGGAACCACAAACACCTCTGGACTCACGGACACCGCAGAGACACAGTTCTGACCCTGGGAGCTAGGGAGGGAGGATGAGGACACAATGAGTAGAGAGAACAAACACAAAAGGGACAAGGGTCCAGCCTCTCTTACTACTCTCTATCTTCTTTCGCATGGGATCCCTTCATTCCAGTTTTTGCACTGCGGTGGATGTGTGAAAAGAGGGAAGCTATGAGACGCATGTATATTTTGGAGCTTTAGAAGGTCTCACTGAATTAATGTACTGGACTTAAAGACCGTATTCCACTTAAGGTAATGTGAGAACGGAGGCCCTCTTTTTAATGTTCTCAAGACTTGTGAAAACATTCAGATAAAACCGAAGAGCAGAGCGGGTGAAGGAGGGATGTCCAGCCCTTTTATGGCTTTCTGATTGAAAAGCAGAATCCACCAAAAGGAAGGCGTCCATGTTTAAAATTGTCCCTTTACTACTGTTATCCAGTATTGGATTAATGTATATGAATAATAATGAAAATAATAATCTAAGTAGCCATTATGTCTTGCACTGAACTTTTGCAGAAATCTTTATCTCTATCATGTCCGCAGCGCTTCCAAAGTTCAAAAACAAAAAAGGTTTTAAAAAAAATAATAAAAGACTTCTCTAGACTTTTTAGTGTTAGCTGGCCTAACAGAAACACCTCGTGTGATCTGTCTGTTCTGTCCTGTCATCCTGCCTCTTTCTCAGTGGTTAAAAGCATAGAAAGTTAGCACATACTGGATCGGATCGTTTGCATTAGGGAGGAATGGGATGTGTCTAAAGCCATGTCATAAGTAAACATATCAACTTTTTGTATATTGCAGGTTTTAGTGCATAACACGTGTGTCTGTATTAAGCCCTGCATGACGTCAGGTACTCCTTTAAGATCTGTTGGCAGCAGTTAAAATTTTCAACAAAATGAGTTTTTATACTCATATGCTTTAGGGATGCCCTGATTTATTGGCAATACTTAACCCTAGAACCCATACGCTCACCTAGATATTAATTTCTCTTTTAGGATAACACTGCAGAAAGGAAGTATTTCGCTTTACCCTTACCCTATATACGTATATATATATATATATATATATATGTGTGTGTGTGGGATATGCAGTGAAGATAAACCTAAAATGCATACAGTGCTCTGTATAGCACATTTAAAATAATCTTATCAGCTCAATCAAATTGCATATGATTCTTCAGGTAGCAGAACATTTTGCTCTGGGAACTATTGTGCTGCATGCTGCTAGCAAGCATCCATCTACAATAACACTAGCTGCCGAAAAGACACTCTGGTGAGCGTTATTACTGTTACTGTTATAACGGTTATAGCTACCGATTAATACACCAAAACGTTCAGAAATAGAGCAGAAACAAATTTTCTGACCGTCGCCAACAATCTTCTTCATCGTTCTTCTAATATGTTGAAGATTGCAGAGCATATTCTCTATCACTCAGCACACGTCCGTTAAAGGAACCAACAGTGACACATGTGCACCAAGAATCGGTTCGACTCGTTGGCTATTAACAAGTGCAAGTCCGTCATTTTTGACGAGTATGCACTGTTGGTTTATAGCTATATATACTTATATGGTTTATATTACTATAGCTGACCTCGCTGTGATTAGCGCAACCAGAACAGTGCAGCTGGATCTTCATGATTCTGAATTCTGCACTTTAGAGAACAACCGAAGTGTCGACATGCATCAGCACCACACGTGTTTTATCTTCAGAAACATGATTTGCTGTCTGACAGATTGTGTCAAATTCGGAATGTATTTAGCTTTACTTTAAGTAATCGCTGAGTGCTGTTAGAAAAACGTCAGATAGCAAGAAGTGCTTTTCTAGCCTTCATCGGGTTATTCTCCAGGGTTACGCAAACACTTTAATGATGTGTAGATACACAGACAATGCAGCGTATAGGTTATATTTCTGCAAATCTGTATCCGTTTTTTCCTGTCATAGCAAACCATATTTCTCCATGATTTTGACCCAACCATCATCTGTGTGTGGCACCATCTTGTGTTTTGTTGTAAGCTTGTGGCCTCTTCTATTATGTAACCCTTAACCCTTGTGTTTTGTCATTTGGTTAGTGCACCGCTGTGTACTTTACAGAACCACCAAATTTGCAAGCTGTAAATAAGTCGAGATTTGTTTTTCACATCTGTACTTCTCCAACTGTTAGCTATGTATATATTTTTAATCTTGGATTTAATTTATTTTTGTTCATGTATTTACACTGGATTGCTATTTTTCTCCTTCTATTGTACTGCACATAGGAGAGTCTTGTAAAGAAATCAGTTCTTGGCACTCATATAGCCAGCACTATGCAGAATCTGTCATTTCCTTGGCATGCTTTGAAATGCAGAAGAAATAACTGTAGATGAAAATGTATACGTTTAAAAAATAATAATGATTACATTTGCTAATAATAATAATAATAGTAATAATGATAAGGAAAGTGACACTGATGGTGATTATATAATACAAGACAAATAGCTTTGTGCACATTTTATTTGCATGCTGCACTCTAAGGATGAAGGCACAAAGGCAGCGGACTCGCTGCTAAATTTTGAATGTGTAGACAGATACACTATACTTCCTGGTCACTTGCCAGAGTGATTTCATTTCACTTCCACTTTGTGGAAGCATGGACATTGTGAAGTTAATTCATTCATTCATTCTGGAACAATAATAATATTAGCAGACATATTTTGCCATAATAAAGTCTCAGAATTACAATCAGAGAATACACGGGGCATCTAGATAGTCTCAATCCATATCCAATCACTCCAGAAAGCTAATCTACAGGTCTTGATTGTATGACTCATAAATGGTTGAATAAATGATTGATTCTAAAAATGAAAAATAATATTTCTTTCAATAAAACAAATGAAAATAAAATGCCGGACTTACTGTTTATCTTACATTCAATATATATTTAAAGGTCTTATTCACTACATCAGTATTTATATTAAAATATTAATAAAGTGGTTTGCATGTTGGAAGCTGGGAAATATCAACTTTCCTATATGTAAATATCTCTTAAACAACTGATAGTCATATATACACAAGTTCAGCTCAATGCAATGGACGTGAGGGTCAGGTATTCCAATACTTTTGCCCGGGAGGGGGGGGGGGGTGTGCGTGCGTGCGTGCGTGTGTGGGTGTGGGTGTGTATATACCAGCACTCTTGGTACAACTCTTAACCATTTGCATTACCGGGCCAGAACTCACTGTTAACTGTTATAAATGTCACACTGATTTGATGTTAAGGCGGTTAACTAAACGGTGTTTACGTATAACACGTATTATATATATATACGGTAACACGTATTAAACCCTGCGCTCTGACCCCAGCGTTCAAATTTGTATGCTGGGATATTCGGAATCAAAGAATTTCACTGTATGTTGTACTGTATGATGTGCATGTGACCAATAAACTTAACTTTACCTTTAACACTATTATGAAAGCAGCAGGGACAACGATATTACCAGCAGATGGCGGTGTTCCCTTGGACAATATTATTACTGTTGCACTCTAAGCCAATATTTCTGCTCAGGATATATATGACCCTGTAAACTTTTTAATGAACAATTAATTTGTACCGTTAAGTTATTATTACAATTTTTATTTTACCATGAAAAGCAGATTAAGATTAAAAGTCGCTTTTGCAAAAGCTTCCTGGCAAAAATCAGCAGCATTAGTTCGTACTCGTTGACAAATAAGAGAATGCATACAGGATATTTGTATCACAACCATATACACATATACACATATTGAAAACTGTCTTAAAGATTTTCCATTTGTAAACAGTTCATCGCAGATGGCCTTTTAACTCACCACGGATTGATGAGTTGCAACTATTAATTCAAACTATTCATTCTTGCATGCAATAGCTGATGTCTTTGCCTGATTTAAAGTTAAAGTTGAGTTTATTGGTCACATGCACATCATACAGTGTAATTCTTTGATTCCACATATCCCAGCATACAAACTCGAACGCTGGGGTCAGAGCACAGGGTCAGCCAGAACGAACGGCACCCCTGGAGCAAGTAAGGTTAAGGGTCTTGCTCAAGGACCCAATGATGGCAGCATGTCTGGAGCAGGGCTCAAACCCCCGATCCTCTGATCACTGACTCAGAGCCTTACCCACTGAGCCACCATCACCCTTTTAGATTTAAACACACACGGGTTGCTATAGAACACAAACCTGCCATTTTTAAAATTATTTTTATTATAGTTATATATTTATATATCTTATATCTATCACTTTTATTCATGATTATTTACTCTTTTGCAGTCTATTAGAATAACACCAGTCTGTTAATTATTTCATTAATTATTGTAGATGTTTGAAAGGGTGTAGCCGGCTGCACGGTGGCAGAGTGCCTGCCTCACAGCAAGGTCATGGGTTTGATTCCCATCCAGGGTGTTTCTTTGTAGAGTTTGCATGGTCTCTCTGTCTCGCTTGCCCAGTTTTGCCCCGGGTAATACGGTTTCCTCCCACCTCCAAACACATGCAATTGGGCATAGGTGAATTGGCTACTCTAAATTGTCCATAGGAGTGAATGTGTGTGTGAATGGTTGTCTGTCTCTAAGTGTTAGTCCTCTGATTAACTGGTGATTGTTCAGGGTGTACCCTGCCTCACACCCTAACTTATCTGGGATAGACACAAGCGCCCCTTTACAGGATAAGCGCTAGATAATGGATGGATGGATGGATGGAAAAGGTGTACTTGATTACTAAGGTTAATTGTTTGTTAGTGAGGACTACACAATTGTTATTTGGGCCCCTATCAATAACATGGAATTGTAATGGAATTGTGCACTTTCTTTTTTCTATGATTGTATTTGTGCACTTTTTCTATGACTGACATTGTTATCTTGTTTAAATGGGAAACAGTATGTGTTACAATGTTTAAACATTGTTGTTAAGTTTATATTGATATTTTTAGGGGTCAAGCCCCGCAGGGGCGGGGGAAACGTAGTAGTAATGTGGCAAGTAACGTTAGGATTATTAATTTAGCGGAATGTTTACTCCTGACTTAGCTCACTGAAATTAATAATCACTCATTTAATTGTGTTACGTTAGAATTAGCTCACTCACTCACTCACTCACTCACTCACTCACTCACTGCCACGCCCATGGACTAAATCCAGTTGGCCGCTAGAGGGCAGCATCCTGAAAACCCCTCAAAGCGGGCATGAACTACATGTCTGCATGTGTGTGCGCAGTTCTCACCTGTTTTCGGAACTAACCACACACACATGCAGCTCGTTGCCTAATCACCACACAGAGGATAAAAACCTCTCTCTTTCTTCCCTCTGTGTGGGTTATTCGTGAACAGTGGCTGTGTGGCATGGCACCGCGCAGCCGGTTTTGATAAAAGCTTAAATAAAGAAGCGTGTACTCTGTGTTTGGGTCTGGACATCCTTACTACTGCAACTCTGCTGGCTGACTGTCACAATCACTCACTCCTATTTGTCGTGTATTAACAGTAGTTAATATCCTTAACTGACTAGTTTTTAACAACATTTCTGATCATTTTTATGATCATAACTTTTGATTTGTAGGTTGTTAAAAACTACAAGGTCTTTAATAAAAAGCTCCACTATTAGAGGTAATAAAGAGACCAGTGCAGTGCTAGAGAAATAAATGCCTTACCATAATTCTGGAAGTATTAATTCCGTGTAAAAATGCTGATATCGCGGTAAGTGTCGGATTTATAATGTAACTAAAATGCATGGGCACAAACTTAGATTAGTTTAGGGCTCAATGGGAAGCACCTAGCAGCATAGATCTGCTTGTGTAGATCAGCGTGAGTGTGACCTATGGGTTGCTAGATTGATGTGAAAGCCTCATGGTGTGATTTGTTGATTATTGAACGCCATTGCATAGAAGGGTGTGTCAGAGATAGGTTCTGGTAACAGTAGAGATACATATTGATGTCAGCCAACCTTTTTATTGGGTTGAAAAATGATAATAAAGATGTCCGACTAAACTTTAGGAAATGATTGGTTGTGAAGTTATTGCAAAACAATAAGGAGGGAAATATTTATTTCTGGGAGTGTTTTATCTAAATCTTTTATTACTAGAAAGGCTACAAATTGGGCTTGACCCCAATAATTGCTACTTGCAGCTATATTTATGCTTTGTTTTTATTTCATTTCATTGTATAAGGGAGCTTGTGTATATTTTTTGGCAAATCAGATTCATGCTGTAAAAAGCAAACAAAACAAGGACTGAAAAAAACTTCGAAAGCAAGAAAAGCAGTTTAAGCATTTAAACGGAACATACTGGGCGAAACTATTTTGCTCTGAATTCAGATAGGCGTTAGAGACTGTCAAAGTCACCGCTATAAAATTACGATTGGATACTGAACGTGTCAGTACACAGCTTTGGAGTGGGATTGGTTGAAGTTGGCTGGGGGCGGGGCTAGGTGGGGTTCGAGCAAGGACAGTGCTGTGCTGCTGAGGTGGAGGGCGGATCATCGCGACGCTAACGACACTAAAGGCGCTTGGGAAACTGTCAAGCGGGGAAAAACCGCGTACAAAACGGTGAGTGTGTAGTTAAATACACGGTATCACTTCTAGTGTGTGTTATTTTATGTGGTTTGTGCTTTCTGCTGCTTTTGGGTTTGGAATTGTTTGTTTTAACGGGTTTGTTCTTGACTTTGGATGGTACGTTAGACTGTAGAAGCGTTGCGGCTAAAGCTAGCACACTTTTCAATGAGTGACACGGCCCACGCGATATGGCTGGCTGGCTAGCTGTGGAGTTATGCAAGTGAGCTTTTGCACTGCTGTGATTTAATGCCACGGCGTTAATAATGTCTGGAATGATTTTTCGCGCCTTAACGTAGTGTATTTTTAGTTTCCAATCGCGTGTTTAAAGCGAACCTGCGACCTGGCTTATTACAACAACTTGGATATTCTTCACGACTAAAAGTTGATTAAAGTGAACGAGACTTGAATCATCGCGATAACAGATACATGGCTGGCTGTGCTGGTGTAAATTCCCAAACACGACAACTCTCGCTGGCATGTTAAAGGAGTGCCTGGTGGTTTCTGGACATGTGTTTCCAAAGGCCCTGCTCTGATTGCACATCTTACTAGCAGTCTTTCCAATCACAGATGTTGGGTCACAGTGATTGTGTTACTTCAGACCAGTTGGTAACTTATCAGTTTGTGCAGAGCCAAATGAATGTGGGATTGATTAATATTTCAGATGAGATGATGATGATGATAATAATAATAATAATAAAATAAGTTGCAACTGAAATGTGGCAGATTATTCTACAGCAAAATTGCAGCTTCAGCACAATCAGTACAAAGCACATCTTTTAGTTTCAGCACTCTTACAGCCAACAATCCATGGCCTAAAGGACAATAAGCAAATTTCACCTTGATGTGTAAAGAGGTGCTGACTAACAATCATTAAGCTTTGCATTTCTTGTGGTGGAAAGTGTGATTTATTAGCTGCAAGGAGAAAATCTAGTAATCAAACTTTTACTTGAGGGATTACTCAGTAAAGATTATGATCCTGAAGATAGTGCTATGTCTCAAAATTTCTATTGTCTATCCATCTGCTGGATCCTTAATTTGCCTACCTTTCTAAATCATTTCACTGACACAAAGTTACCAGGCATTTAATTTATATGTTTGAAAAAATTAACCAGCTTTAGGTTGGTTTGATCTAAAAACAGCATTTAGATACTGTACCAGATAATGCATGGCAAGCTGTACTTAAAATTTTGCCAAGCTCATGCCTTTGTTTTGTTGTAGACACAGACTCTTCAGGGCTTTTGGTGTGTGTGTGTGTGTGTGTGTGTGTGTGTGTGTGTGTGTGTGCACGTACAAAAGAAATTTGCCCAGAAAGTGCAGAATCTCGGCAAGATCAGTGAGAAATTTGTTCATTACTAGGTACTAATTACATAAATACAGTATGTATGTGTATTATAGACACATGCTATATATAGATACCGTATATGCCGGTGTATAAGTCGACTTTCTACACCCAAATATTAATATCAAAATGGGGGGGTCGA
>JAOUQX010000036.1:7720920-7731613 GCA_028566295.1 Liobagrus marginatus
AACCGTCCGGAGCAGCCCCTTTAAGAAAGTAGCGGATGTAGGTAAGACATGTGACCGAGGCAAAGCATCTTGACATGTATCAAGAGTGATTCATAGACAGATGTGGCAGAGAGAAGCCAAAAATGTTCCATCATAAAACATCGTTCACAACCAGATAATAAATAAAACGGAAATAATTAAGTTATGTATTCTTTCTGTGCGGCCCGGTAACAATTGACCCGCGGCCCGATGGTTGGGGACCACTGGTGTAGTGCATTATTTGCTGATATGTTAAATAAAGTTCATCAGTTGGAGCACATTACTTAACCTGTCGACATTTCGGCACCACAATGCAGTGTCATAATGCGATCTCACACAATTCTTAAAACAGGCATAAGGTGGTAATACACAAAGATACTTTAAAAAAAAAAAACATCTTAAATATCAGGAAAAGTTTCTGTAAAACAGTTATCGCTTGGTCTCTGGTACACACATCTGTAACAATCTTTTGTACATGGTATCTGTGAGGAATCATTTTAATTTCACTGCTGATTAAACCAGTTGCTTGACTTTATTTATTAGAGACACACTTTCAATCTTGACACAGTTTCTCATGACACGTGAGTCAAGTGTTCTCACTTTTCAACCTCTGACTCATTCATGTCCTACCCTACGTTTCCTCCTCCTCATGCTAATGGCGTGAACGTGGCGGCTCCAGTAAGGAAGCAGACATGAAAGTGAAGTGACACAGCTCTGTCTAATGGGGGAGCTGCAAGTGGGTCAGTCTCTTTTACTTCATTCTACTTTAGGCACATGCCAGGCAGTCCCAAAGCTTACCACAATGCATTAACAGAATACAGATACAGGAAAATATTCAGTTAATGTTAATTCTGATCCTTACATTGTGTCTTACCAAAAGTGGTTGACTTTCTGATGCTGAGTGAACTGGTCCTTGCAGTGAATAAAACGAAATAAATGAACTATGAAAACAAATGATGATCTGCAGACTGTTGAGCTTGCTTGTTAATGATATCTTGATGTTTGACGTAAAAACTAACTTTCAAACCTTTGTTTGCAATGGAATGGAAAACTGTGTTTTGCATATTATATTGTATTACCCCCACCCCCACACCCAACGCACACTTATTTAATGTTTTGTTCTGCTTAAACAACACTGCTAACTGAATGTTGGTAAATCCTCTGGAATTCCTGATGTACACCAACTTTAACTCTTAACGTTAAGTTGATGTACTGTATGTCCGCATGATTTTATGTCCTGCTGCCACATGGTTGGTTGATTTGATAATTGCAAGAATGTACAGTTGTTCCTAATAAAGTGGTTTTTAAGTGGACATGTGCAGTAGCATGAACATGTTTCTGCATTGTCATTTATTTGTCAATTTGATTTTCACCTTTAGTTAATGCACATCTAATACATTAAATGCAGCACATCTATTAATTCTCGTCATAATGCAGTCTGAAATGTCTTTAAATCTGCTGAATATGAACTTACTGGGATTCTTAAATGATGGTGATGCTCATACTTTATATACCCTTTTAAAGTAAAAAAAAAAAAAAAAGGTGCATAAATTTGAGCAGGTTAAGGACAAACGCAAGAAATAAAACGTTTGTGATTATCATTCTGCCCCAATAATTACTATGATACCTAATAAAGGGAAAAAAGTCAAACTGTAACCAGTTTAAATAGAATTTGTTACAAAAATTATATTTACCTCTGCAACCAACTCTGTCACACAGTAACACGGTTTCATCTGGTTTGTGGAAGAGTTAAAGTAATATCATAGGATTTACTAACATTCAGTTAGCAGTGTTATTTAAGCAGGACAAGCGATCATTAAATGAAATGTGTGGCGGTGGGCGTCGTACAACACGCAAAACGCACATTTCCATTCCCTTGCAAACAAATAAAGGTTTGTTCCGAGAGTGCAAGCATCTGATGACTGAAAGAACGATACAGAACAATGCATCTGTTTTCTAGAAAGCGTTCATTTAAGATCTGTGGGGTTTGATTCACGAGAATGCTGTTAATTTACTATAAATATCTCAATAAACAGAAACTCTAGTGGTATTTCGGAGGTTTATCTACAGATTGTACCATGAGCATGTTGCATTGCATAGTTAAAGATGCCTGTTTTGTTATTCATTTATCTTTTCACTGGTTGGGGGGGGGATACTACTACTATGTACACCGCAGTGATAGTAATTCTGAAATGCATTTAGATTACTGTCAAAAGTTCAGTGGCCAGATTCTGACGAGTCTGCGATAGGATTGGCCTAGTTTGAAGTTTGTTCGCCTCAGCGTGACTGCTGTAGAGCGAGTGGAGGTCATACAGTGGACATCCTTTTCCTCCTCCCTCCTCTCCCCCTCTCCGTTCAGTTGTGATTTATTCAGCCCTCCATCACGTTCGACTTTCCGAGTTTATTGCGTAACAGTCCTTTAGCGGCGTGCATCTTGAACTTTTGTCATAGTTGCAAACGCGTTACTTATATAATCAAGCAGTGAAAATGCCCAGCTCGAAGGCCAAATCTTCGATTGTTTGTGTCCCGGCTGCTCCCTGTTCAAATCAGGCACATAGAGTTAGGCAGGGCAGCTTCACAGACTGCCGCATGTCCTTGAACACTGCGGGTCAGTGGTAAAAATAGTCCGAGTTTGTGTCCCAAAGGGGTTCGAGAGTATCGCTGTTGACAAAGAGTACAAGCGCAGCAGTAATAAACTGGGACAGGTAAACTCAAGCACCGAAGTGAAGGATGGAACGCGGAAGGCAGACAGCGGGAGGAGAAGCTCATTGCGCAAACTCTAGCTAACAGCAGCATCATCTTTAGTCCTCTGGCTTTGCCAAAGTGTAGTGCCGTCTTGTCGCTTATGCTTGCCAACATTTCACAACACCCAGCTTTTCTATAAAAGTCTTCCATTTTTCTATGAAGCGAGAAAGCGCCAACATATTAGAGTGAACTCGAGTGACAACATAAGCTTGTGTGTCATGAATTTGTTGGTTGGCCGATCTTCATGAAGGCACAGAGTCTGTCTGGGTAAAGTTTACTTGGGGCAACCATCTGTTTTTTATGCCTGTATCAAGCTGCACAAAATGGTCGTATATATTCTCTATCTGTGCTTTAATCTCTGCAAAAAAAATGTATATAAAATAAGTTTCTTTAGATTTTTTAACCCGGCCCTCTGGTTTTGTAGCACCTCCTAAAATCAAACCTTTATGTGGATTGGTTACATTTTATTGCCCCTCAGTGGGAATGTTTTAGCATGGAGCCTTATGTTGGACAACCAGCCGTCCAGAATTAATTTATCCTGACTATTAGAAAGCACCTACTTAAATACTTACTTAATCAGTTACCAATGAATATACGTGCGATCTGATTAACAACAAAAGGTGTGGTAATATTTTGGAGGACCTCCAAGTATCAGGAGAACATTATCTCAGTGGAAATCTAAGATGGATTTTAGCATGCTGTGTTTGTGTCTCATTCAGCTGTGACAGCAGACCGAGCTGGAAGGCTAGAACAGAAGAGGTCAAGTCAGCGAAACTCAAAGTGACAGTGGGATGTGGGCTTATGTATAGCATGTCACATGTGAGCAGAGTTACGACTTAACTGTTGTTCTTCTGCATGTTTGTTTAAATTCTCCTCGAATTATAGCCGAATCAGTTCTGCAGATAGGATATCTTTTTGTTTTATTTGGGCAAGCTTTTTAATTTCACTGATAAGCACCAGACAGTCTTACTTAATGACTGCAAGGATATTGGTTTTAATAAACAATAAAAATGAGAAGAAAAACAGCAAAAGCTAGATGTTTGATTTTTCAAGACTTGGGGTGTTCTCGTCACTATGGGTTTTATTCTGTCAAGATTTCTCATTGTCAACCTTGAAAAGCCACCAGGTCAGCATGGGAGGGAGCAGTGAAAACATGAGATTTGCCCCTGCTGTGGTCAAAAACAAAAACACTTAATCAGACAGCAGGCCTGCAAAGAGTCAGGAGGTTCCCAGTCGAGACTGGCACAGTGTGAGCCTGTGGTCCCGTCACACACACACACACACACACACACACACACACACACACACACACACACACGTGCGCGTACACAGTTGCCTATCAGGCCACTTCACACAATCTGCACAGGCTCTGTAGCTAACATTGTTCCATTGATGCATATTCAACCGTGTTAGTTTATCTAAAGGATACAAAGGAATATAGGTTTGAATAAAGGTGAGCGTATGCAATGTTTTCTGTAATGATATGAAGTTAGGGTGTATATAAAAGTTTTTACAGGTATTGTTTTCTGGCGTCTGTCAAAATCTGTTTCTTCATCTTTGTTGCAGGCACTGCAGGGCGATCAGGGACAGCAGGGGAACAGATTTCAGCGTCAAGACAGGAGGGAGTGCAACCACATCTGATAGGTCAGCAAGTCTTGGCGTCGAACCTGCTGACAGGTGAGAACCAATGATTGTCTGGCAATGATGCATATTATAAACCCTTTTGTTCACAATATTTATAGTCGTATCATTCAAGCCAGAAATTAGCTTGATCTCAAATCAATTCAAGTTCAAAGTTTGTCACATATACATTGTATATAGTACAACATACAGTAAAATGCCCTGACGAATGGCCGAGAGTTTGCTGTAAATAGGGGTGAGGGAGGGAAAAAAAAAAAAAAAAACGGTCCCATTTTATTGTATCGGAGTCTTGATTCGCATTTAACAACATCATATTTTAGGACGGTTTTTGAAATTTTTTACTGGCACAGCTTGGGCCATTTCCGAAGGAAAAGCTAGAACTGGTACCGCAATTCATCTTTTTGTGACGTGAGTGGTTGTGGCTTTTGTGCGTTTTCTAACTTTGTTTTTTATGAACCTACATCTTTCTACAGAAGCACAAACACAATCTCAGCTCTTTTTTGGCTTTACGTTCCATCTCTTACTTTGTATCTTGTAGCTTCTATAACTGGTTTTCCTGATCACTGGGGTACAAAGTGTCACCCCTCTCAAGATCTGTGGTCTAGACTCTGTGTTGACCAGTCTATACGTGAAAATGATGTCTCATGCTCCCTGAACCACTCTTTCACAATTTAAGCCCGCGATAAAAGGGATAAGAAAGGGAAAAAAAAACATTGATCGGAAAACCCTTATTATTCAGTATGTACAATTTTTAGATCTATAATTTGTGAATGATGTAATAATTACACTTTACAACTGAGCAGAAAAACATTTTGGTATGCACAAAACCTCAAACCTTAAGGTAGGTGGGCTGCAACAGCATTAGAAACACACTGGGTCTACTACTGACAGCCAGAACCAGAAATCTGTGGATAAACTTGCCCAATCTGGACAGTTCACCTGGTCTTTTTCCAGAGTCTAACACTCTAGTTTCTTTAACATTATTCTATGTCACACTAGAGACCGTTGTGTGTGAATTATAAGAGATTAGTAGTTTCTGAAATACTTAAAAGATGGCCAATCTGGCACCTACAGCCAGGCCACAGTTAAAGTCTAACTGGAACACTTGACCTGTAGCTGCATATTGTTTGAATTGCACTAATAGAGGCTGATAAGATGTGCCGATATATAGGTGTTCCTAATGAATTAGATGGTAATGTGTATTCCAGTACATTATTGTATAAATATATGACTTGTTTAACTTACTTGTTACTTGTGTTATGCAGAGTCTTGATGTGTACCTATAAGTATAGAGTGTAAAATGCATTGTGCTGTAGTGCAATACGTGATTAGGATTGGGGGGAATGGATAGTAATGATGAATTTGGCTGCACGGCAGCTGTTTTCTAATCTGATGGACGTCACAGACTGCTTGGAAACAGCTTGTTGCTTTTGCGTTCACATTTCGGTGATGACATTTAGAAAAGTACACTTTTTCCTCCATTTAATGATACTGTTTCTTTTAGAGCATTAAACGTCTCTGTTAATTGATGTATCTTCATTAAACCAACGAAATGCCACCATATCTCCACATGTGGCTCTTTAAAGTGCCTATTAGAAAATCTCCGGTAAATGTGCCTCCTGAGACACCTCAGAGAGAATAGATTGAATATGGCTTTGCTGCGATGAGTCATTCCTAACTCAACATTCACATCAGGTGAATTGCCTGGGCTATTCCATCTGTTCTTGGTTTATGGGACGGTCAGTAGTTGGCTTGTGGTAAATAAATATATTGTAAATAAATGTGCTTTATTATTATTATCTTTATTCATGTTTTTGGAATTGCTATTATTATTATTATTATTATTATTATTATTGTTATTATTAGGGATCATGTCCTAAAGGGCAAAGACCTCTCTTGAAATTGTTAGTTTTCTTCTTCCATTTGGCAGACGAATAGAAGACGGTCTGATCTGTTAATGTAGCAAATGTAGTCTCTCACACACATCCCTCTAGCGCCACTAACAGTACAAACTTTCACTCATGTTTATGATCATAACTTTTGACACGTAAAACTGAGAACCCCTTTTCCCAATGATTCCTTGCGATTCAAACCTTGCTATGCCATCATTCCATCATGGTGATTTCCCCATATTGAAACTTGGTATGTAGCATCTGGTTGTTTTTGATATTGCTATTGATGTTTTTGATAATTGCTCTTTTTATATATTGAAATAACCATTTGGTACCTCATCTGTTGTGATCGTTGGACATAAGAGTACTACGTGAGTGTCTGCTGGATGTAGAATCTTAATTATTAGATTACAAAGGTTAAATTAAAAAAAAAATCCATGTAAGAGGCATATATAACTATATACTATATATAATCATATATGAACTAGCTGCAGTAATTTCTTTTTTCTGCATGCAAACGGTCACTGAACAGTTCGTGTTTCCACAGGTTTTATTCAGCCAATGGGACTGGGAACAGATATGGATAGTGGAAATGTCTCACTCCAGTCAGAAAAACCTTTAAGCATTGCAGACACCCAGAACTCACCACTGTTGGCTACAGAGGCACCTACAAGGTCTATGAACCCTTTCGATTTGTCTGCAGGTAGAGGAAAAAGACATGCAAAAACCACACGTACATCATAGTATACAAAAAACCAGCAATGCTTACTGGAACCCAGACTTCAAAACGTCACATTATGAAATGGTGTAGGGTTGGGGTGAATTAGCAGTTTTTTTGTTGTTTAAACTTTTCCCGTCACAAAATTAAAAGACTTGTATAGTGAGCTATACTGCATCACAGTAGCAAAGCAATGCTTTCAGGAGCCTAGATTTGCTACTGTGATACAGTATAGCCAGATTTACAGAGTTGTACAGATAGATAGGCTTCAAAAATGCAATCCTCATCTACTATAATAAAAACACTTGTATACCTGCTAAATTGTCCAATTATTAAATTATCAGGCAACAGCTCAATGGATAATATTGTGCATAAACAAGTCAAGAGACTCATTCAAGTACAGATGCACATCAAACATCAGAATTTGATTTGTGATGTGATCATATACAACAATCTCTAGACTAAAAATGACAGACAAGCGAGTGAAGCGTCTCAACATGCACAAATCTTAATGTGGATACACGAGAAGATTCAACTTCTGTCAGTTATAAACAAGAATCTGAGACTTCAGTGAAAGTTTGCGAGGAAATAAATCACCCACTTTTTATTTTTTTTCCCCTCCCCCCAGCCAACCTTTCAGTTTCGGTCGACCAGTGGCCATTATGACCTCAGATTCTTGTAATGGCTGACCAGAGTGGTACCTAATGTGATCTTTTTTCTGTTGTAGCACCGCCGCCTTTAAGGTGTGCTTTGTTGTGCATCCTGAGATTCTCACCTGGATTATAAAAAGCAGTGGATTTTGAGTAGTAATATTATTTGAAGCGCTTGACCTGTATCGACATGACTTCTGCTACATTGTTGCACTGCTGCCACATGACTAGCTGATTAGATAACTGCATAACATACAGATGTTCCTAGAAAATAGACCTTATACATTAGGTACAAGTTAGGACCCTGAACAGAAGCTATTCTAATATGCTATCCATCTTCAACACCAAGCGTCGTTAATGGGAACATCTGTGAAAAATAAAATGGTTCCAATGAGAGTCATATTATAGTAGGTAGTGTGAATCACAGACGCACAGCTTGCGCCGCAGTAAGTGTGTGCTCATTAAAAATGTCATTCCAAGCAAATGGAGCTTGCATTTTGAGAAGTGACCATACAAATGGAACGTGGAACTAAACAATGACCAATAAGATTACAGAACTTCTTTAATGGTGAATAAAAAAGTTATAACTAATGAATGTTATGTTGCCCAATTACTACGACCTGTTTAATAGGACATTTTACATTGTGTTACTACAATCTGGATTTGTACTACAGGAATGTTGGCATATGATTCGCACCATGGGATAAGTGTGTTATTAAATGTGTGTATCTGAGAGGGACAGCAAAAAGCAAAGTATTTTTCCTGATCATTTTTATTCCCTCTTTGCATATGAGCTGTCTTTGGTGACCACTGGCCAGATGATGCTAGCATTCCTTCTGACCTGCCCTTCACGCCCAGTGTTTCTACGGTGATCAGTCGTCATGCAGGCCATCTAACAGAGACCAAGCAGGATGCCGCTGAACATCAGTGGTCCCTCAAAGATAGTGGTCTTGGGGACAGGGATGAAAGAGAAAATGAGGGTTCTGATCACAAAAAAGAGAAGAAGAAGAAAAAAAGAAAGCCCAAGGATGAAGTCTTTGACCATGCAGAAAGTAAGAGCAAGCTAGATGTGCAAAGTGAGAACATTGATCTGCTTGAAGGATCCCATCAGATGTTGACACATCAGGAACACCATCAAAGTGAAGGTTGGCAGCATCAAGATGTTGGTTGGTCTGGTGGAAGGGTCAAGAAGGGCAAAAGCCGTAAGAGAATTCCGGAAGAGTGGGCTATTCATGCAAAGCCTTTTGTCCCTACTTCATCCCTAGTTTCTGATGAAACTGAATTAACAACTTGTTCAGTGCCTGGAGATATTCAAGCCTCTGGCCAAAGCTTGATCTCTCCCACTGGTGATTACCCTGATGAGAGCCTCATGCCATCATCACTTGCCAGCGATTTACTTTCACTTACAGCCAGCTCTCCCCCAACACCAGTGGAAGCTAACCGTACAGCTCAATCAGCAACATCCCACTGTGAGAGACCAGATTTTGCAAGTCACTTGTCTGTGTCATCTGGTTTTCATGATGTCCTCGTTGACACAGAGATTGATCATATGGAAAGTACTAAAGACGCCTTTAACCTGTCTGTAGAAGTGAGTGAAGCTGACCCTCCGGTGTCGGTGATGAATCCCCAGTGTTTTTTGCCTAATACGGCAGCCTTTGATGAAGCCATATTTGAGCAAGAACCATCTTTCCTTGACCCGGCATTAGGAGCCCATCATTTGTCTAATTCCCCTGTGGTTGACCCCTTGATGTCCACTCCTGGTAAAGCTGGTTTTGCATCATCTATGGAAGCTATGATCTCAGCTCCTCCATTCTCACCATCTCAAACTGCTTGGTCCCTTAATGGCACAAGCCCATACAACCAGAGTGAGGTCTTTGACATCTCAGGCATCCAGGGTACTACCTATGAGGCACCTGTAACAGTTCCTTTACTGACATCAAAAAGCAGAACTCCAAAAGACGCGCATAAGTCAAAGCCAAACAGGAAGCCTCGTTCATCCTCATCAAAGAGTCCTACATCATCTGAGGCAAAACTGCCTTCTCCACAAAATTCTGGTTTAAACCCTGCTGCTCCGCCCTTCTTCCCTAGCTTTGCTGAACCACGAGAACATGTGACAGACCTGCCTGCTACTCAGCAAGGTTTGTTTTTAAAGGGTAGAATCTGGATCCACTCATTGCATGACTTGGATCCCAAGCCTTGCCTTAGCTGCACTGGGTTTGGTTTACTAGGCTCTTTACCTCAGCCACTAACACATATATCCTGCCTACTGGACATCCCACTATCCAGGTTTACTCAAAGTTGGCTTGGTTTGGTTTGTAAGTGTGAAAGGTGCCTCACTATAAACAAGCACGGTGTTTATGTATCAGGCAAAATTGTCCCCATTAACCATGTGTGATCCAGGGTGTATAATACTAACCAAATGCAAGTTGGTTTGCTGTGTCACAGGAACAGGTTCTTGTTCATTCCACACACCAATCACTGTGCCACTCTCTTTCCTACTGCCAGGCTGCACTGGATCTACTTAACAAAATAGTCCTTTCTGAACTCTGCCTTAATAAATTATGCACCTGTTGTAGAATAGTTACTGACTGTAATGATTTGTCACAAGGCTAACATAATACCTACTGAAGTGCATTTTTTGCTGTATGTGAATATTTTTTTTTCCTTTCCCTCTCTACATGTAACGATGCCATCTGTTCATTGATTGACATCTGTTTAATCAGGTAAGGCAGTCTTTTTTTAGTTGTTTTTTTCTGTGGATTTATTTAATTTTTTTATTTTACTTTTAGATTTTACATGCTGCTATAACTATTTAGTACATTGCCATTTGTTGCACAACCATCGGCGCTATGTTGTATCTGTCCCGTGGCATACTGTACAGTGGAACCTCGGTGTACGAATTTAATCCGTTCCGGAACGTTACTCATACACTGAAAAGTTCGTATACCGATGCAGGTTTTCCCATAAGAATGAACAGAAACTTCGGTAATTCGTTCCGTTCAACCAAAAATATTACTTTAAAAATAAAA
>JAOUQX010000036.1:7732851-7743503 GCA_028566295.1 Liobagrus marginatus
TGATCTGTGAACAAACAATACTTCGCAACAGGTAAACAGAAGGGTTAGGCTCAAACCTGGAAGTGAGGCGCTACGCTTGCAGCATAAACCGGAAGTGAACAGTCTAGGACTCCAGGACGGATCTCGGAGGAGGCGGGGTTTGGGCCGCTGTTACGTTCGTATATTGAAATTTTTTTCGTAAACGGGCACATTTTTTGACGAGCTGCGATTCGTAAACTGAATTTTACGTATTCCGGGGCGTTCGTATACCGAGGTTCCACTGTATATACTGTTTGTTCTGCACTGTCTTTACTTGTTGCACTCTGTGTTGTACGTAGCTCTTTGTTGGCCTGTTGTGCGTTATGTGACTGTTTTGTTCTGTTCTGTGTGACTGTTATATATAGCATCATGGTCCTGGAGAAACGTTGTTTCGTTCCATTCTGTATGGCAACAGCTCTATATGATGTAACGACAATAAAGCTTCTTGAACATTGTGTTGTGCCTTGAACAGGCCTCTGAATATTATAGTCAGCTTGCATTTTCATAGTATTGAGTTTATTGTGAACATGTTATTCGAATATAAAATGCATGCATGCACTTTTGGATTTTAAAAAGTAATAATTGGTACTGACAGGTCTGAAAAAATATCATAGTTAGTTATGAAAATCCAAGCAAATTAGATTTTAAGCTCGGTTTTGTGAAATATCTAAAGACTTCATCCAATAGACCTATAGCAAGTAACCAGGTAACACATATTAAAAATAAGTTTTGAAAATAATATTTTAATCAATATACACTTGCTGATTAGTTCAAGTCTACCAGTCATTGATGACAAGGACATTTTGATGCATTGAGCATATAGCTGTAAATAAACAACACCCCAAATTGTCTACGTTACAGTATTTGTACTGTTGAAATCAGGGAATCGTAACTAGACGTAAATAAAATGTTTAGTATTTAATACCACAGTATATGACAGGATCTCAGTTTATGGTACAATGATACATCCTTTGTGATTGAAGTTTAACGTCTGCATTTTTAGTGGTGTGCTCTACTTCACTGTTATTTATAAAGAATAAAATATGTATACTGGCAGTTGGGCTATATTGGGTTAGCATTTGACTTCTATAAATAGCTTGGCGATACACAGCTTAAGTAGGCATTAATTTATCATTAATGAACATGAAGGATGAAGATATTGACTACTTTTGCTCTGCTTATCTATCTCCATTTCCCTTTCCACTCTGCAACCTCACAATGGGTCATGATTTCTTTGTTGTTTAGTTGCCTACTCACTTAGCAAATGCAAACTCTTTAAGCCGGAAACAAGAGCTTGTTTGTTTACCATGATTAATTTCAGTGAAATGTTTATAATAATTTGATGTTTGATTTAGACTCTGATTTTATGACTATGGATGCAAAGATAGATATACTGCTAGCTGTTCTCACTTGTGATCTGCCAACCCCAAAGCTGCTCATGTGCTGATAAGTCTGGTACTAGTTTATACTGTAATCATTTTATTGATATAAGCCGACTATCAGGCAGGAAATCGAAGTGAACTTGGATATCACTAGTGACATGGACAATTTATTATTGCAAGCAAAGCAGATTACCAGCTGTGCTTCAGAAAATAAATATTAACATCCAGTGAACACTGTTTAAATAATAAATCTGTGAACATACGTAAGCAAAAAAAAATATGGCTGTACAAAGGACTCTGACATCATAAAGCAAAGATGAACACTATATGGCCAAAAGTTTGTGAACCAACTGTTTAGCCCCCAGTTAACTATGTCTTTCCCGAACTGTATGAAAACTTGCAGAGTTGTTTTTGTATGTTGTAGCATTGCATTATACCTTTAATGGAACAATGCGTTTCAAACACTAACAACATAACAAAGTCCCTTTGCACAAAGCTCCTGAGCTCCATGAAGACATGGTGTGTTATGGTTAGAGTGATAGAACTGAAGTGTTCTGCACAAAACCCTGACCTCAACCCCGCTGAAAACCTTTGGGATTGGCTAACTCTGAGGAGGTAGTCCTCACTAACACCTTACCCAAATTTCGTGACAGATCTCAATAATATTGTGCAAATCCCCACATCCACACTCCAAAATCTTGTGAATGCCTTTTTCAGAAGTGTGGCAGTTGTTATAGGAGTACCAGCGCAACCAAGTCTGGAATAAGATGTTAAATATACAAATGATAGTCATGTGTCCCATTACACATAGGAAGCGTCCTTCCAGCTGTACAGAAATTGCTTCGTTATGTTACTAGCGAACATAACGAAAAGACCTCGTGGCCTGAAGGTATGCATCGACTCCATCAACATGTTAAAAAAAAAATATAAATATATTATTGATATGATACCATACCAACTTTGAGGTTTCTAGGTCCACGAGTCGAAAGTTATTTAATATAAAAGATTGGAAAAAACGCCACGTCACATTGGGACCATAGCAATGCTAGACTCAAATGTAAACACAGCATATTATGGGTAGGGCCAATCTCGGAGCTTTAGTTTAGCACTTACGTTCATTACTTCTGAAAGGGTTAATTCCGCTTATAGATGTTGCTGATATCGCGATAGTTATGAACAGACCAATACGACAGACCTTTCTTAAATGTTTTCTTTCATTTATTTTGTACTTCCGTATGCGTAAAAGGACCATTCTGGTGAGGTAGCTGAAACATTGCCAGTTCATAATTCCCGCGAAGCGCGCACTTATAAGACAATATATTTATGCTTGTTTTTTAGTTTAATTACTACACATAGTAAAGATAGTATAAATATTATTTCGAGCTGAATTAAGTTGCCGTGGTCACGCTGCGACGGCATAGTGGAGTTTAACGCGACATAGCAGCATTTGTGTATAAACAATGTGCATTTTGTCTACAACGCGTTATAAACGTTATCAAATTATCAGGAAGACAATATGATAAAATTAACAAGTTATTCCATTTAGTTAAACCGTGTATTTAATCTGTATTTAATTTATTGATTAAACTTTAGCACATACTTCACATGCTAATAGTTATTTTATAAACTTTATAAAATTTTATGAATGTCCTCAAATAGTACTCGATTACTTGTCCAAGTGCACTACATAGGATATGCAATGTATACTCCACCTGAAACGTAGGCAGCCTATGTAGTACACTAATGCAGGATTTTGGATAGTCATTAATTCTCCGTCGTTTCTTTTCACTTCTAGTAGCCCTTTATTGCCACCTCCTGGTCGCGAACCGAATTAAATCTTAAATATGGGTGTTTGTCAGCCACAAACACTATTTAGGGGTTATGAAGCATAAATCTATTGTATATGAGGTACGTGGGAAGGGCCCCGTGTTAATTGCTGCTTGCAGCTGTATTTAATTATTTTATTTTTTAAATATACCATTAGTTAAATTGCTCTATCAATAGAAAAATACGCTCTCTTAAAGTCTATAGTGTGTTTCCTGTTTAGCAGTTGTGAAAATGAAAGAAATTTGTGTCTTACACCAGTGTAGCTAGATTTGTTATTGCACCTTGTTGGTTGTAAATGCCCATGGATATTTAGCTACTTGCTAAGAATGTGGTTTAAATATTGACGTATGGTTGAGAATGAGGTGTGTGTCTGCGGTGTTTGTGCCTAAGAGAGAAAGAGATGGGGTGTGGGAGGATGACACGGCTGTCTCTGCTGCCTGTATAATTTTCAGCGCTTTCTTTGCCTCGGAGGATTAGTGTCGCTTGGGGTGCTATTTATCTGCAGGAGGCAGAATACCAGGGTTCCATTAGTATTTAGGATTTAAGTTCAACGTGTCTGTGTGTTTGTGTTTTTGTGTGTGTGTGGACTATCTAAATGTCTACATATTTTATTTCAAGTTTACTTTCAAGACTTTGCTTGTGCAGCACATTTTTACCGCGATTATTTCTCAGTGGTCACCGTTCCCATATTATTCATAACTTTAGTTTATATTATATTTTATATATACATCATCCAAAATAAGGCTTGTGAAAAATCTGTCGGTGTTATTTTAGGAATAACGCTAACTAGTCTGAAAGAGCTGCTATCTAAAATAAATAATATTTAAAAAAAAAACTAAATTGAAAATTTGCACTTTGATTAAGGATCGTTTACTTTGAAGTTCCCATAACAGGAAAAATGGTCAGTGCTGTGCAAATATTCATGGTGGAGTAAACAAAGCAGGATATTGCTTCCATGAACCTTATGCATGCGTTTTTATATTAAGGTTTATTTATTCTCCTTGTGCAATTCCCATAAACCCCATTTTTCATTTGAGATTTTATTAACTTCAATATTTAACACTTATTAACATCAATATCTATTTAAGATATTATATTAGACACCTGAGTTCTTAAATCTGTTTCAGCATTCTAGTATACAGACCTAAGCTACATCAGGTAATGGGAGACACTGGAAAATAGAATGCAAAATTACTGAAATTATTTTCTTCTTATTTCTTCAATCGCTTTCAAAGACCTCATTAAAGTAAAAATGTATCATGCTTTTACCTAAATTGGTGTTTTTTATTTTAAAGAATATTGTCTGAGGTAATGATGCTGGCCCCACGTCAGTGATGACTCTCAGGTGTGGATATGTTCAGTGGGACTATTTTTAAAAGCAGACCAAATGGCTGTGTGCTTTCACCCTCCCCAGCACTTTAGTCATCACCCAGGCATCTGTGTCAATCTTTGATGCAAATTGAAGGCTTCGGTATAAACAGATATTGGTTTGTGAGTTTCTAATACAGTGTGTGAATTACAGAGTAGTGTTGTATCTGTGTGAGAACTACTTAACTAGCTTGCCACCAGTGGCCTAAATGATCCTCTGGCATAAATGTTTCAAGTAAGAAAGATTAGACCCAGAAAATAGCCGTGTTACTCCGCTGGTAGACTTTCTTGGATGAGAGGTGGGGCTTCGCTTGTTGCTATGGTAACTGAAGAACAGCTGATGTTTCCTTGGTAATGGGGACAGATACCGAAGAACTAGGCTTGGGGAGAGCTAAGCACCAGTTTGCCCTTGTAAAGCTAACATGCTTTAGATGCAGACTGTTGATTAATAATGTTTTATAACACATCATTGGAAAAGGAATTATGTAGCCCTGTTAGGTTTACTTTCTACTTGTAATGGTGTAAACTGATTCATACTTATTTATTGTCTGGCCTTACTTGCAGTCGGCAAACCTGGCTTTGTAATCTAATGACCTAGCCTGTTGTTGATGGTGGGGTTTCAGTCACTTGTCTTATTAAAGAAAAGACATACAAAGAACGATAAAAATGAATGTATATCCATATTAAGAGGGAGTATCAGTGTGTTAATTATGCAGATATGCAAATACACCAGCCTCTGGCTTGTTTCTATAATAGGCACTGGAACCCAATCCGTGGGTGGTATAAAGAGAAAGGAAGAACAGTCTGTACTACGAGACAGTTATAACTCTACTTCATGATGCAGTAACAAGAAAAATATATTATCAATTAACATCCACCTTCTATGTTTAATGCTTACGGCAATTCAGAGTAGCCATTACCATTATGGGTTTTTTTTTTTGGTTCTGGAAGAACTCTGTCTAGAACCCCAGGGTACAGCTGTTCAGCACCAGTACAACCTGCTGATTACACTGTTTAATTTTTTTTATATCATGTGACAGGTGTAAACAGGCTTTAAGGTAAGGGACAGGCTTAGTCAGTAGAGTCAACATTAGAATGACTGTAAAAGTCAGTGGCTGAGTTGAATGCCACTCTATAGGAGAAGGGTTTTATATTTATATGTATTTAAATAATAACTAGTGTGAAAACAGCAGGAGACATTTCTTTGCAACATAGACAACAAAATATGTATAGTCATATAGATACATTTTTTTAGTGTTCTTTATTTATTTATTTATTTGTCTCTTGTGGTCAGCATCAAGAATGCCCCCATTCTTTTCTGTGTTCCTGAGATCAATATGTCTGAGCACTAGATCAGCCCTTGGCACACTCCCTTCCCTACTTGCAGCCACCACCATGACAAGACGCATGTTGTCATGGCAACAGGAGGCAGTTGCTTTGGAGACTTAATGAAACAGGGCGACCAAGGAAATAATGGTAGCTCACTGGAGAGTTTATGGTGGGTGGGTTATGGAGCTAAACATAGAACCTTAGCAGCCAGTACAATTCCTGGAGGCGCTTTCTCTTTTTATTTTCTGACCACCTGCATTTACTATGAATAATGCTGTTGGCTGCACAGTTTTTGGATTTGTTTATTTGAATTAGCAATTTTTGTGTACCCTTTCTAGTATTCCACTGTGGACACAGACACAGACTTCTTAAAGGGTTTTAATTTTCTTCAGCCCACTTAAGGCATTAGTTCTTATTTTTCGATTTGTGCCCCTGTTATACTGTTTTTATGCCTATGAATTGGGCAGCTTGTTTCTGAAGATATGCTTTAAGAGAACACACACACACACACACACACACACACACACATATATACACACACACACACACACATATATACACACACACACACACACATATACACACACACACATAAAATTTCGGTTTTCTAACCCTTTTTATTTGAATCTGTCCCTGTCTCTTGTGGTGGGTATCCATTTTATGGCTGGTAGGCATCTCCATTGCTGTCTGACACATCTTCCCCTGAGAGTCCAGCAGCAGGCTCCATCCTTGACAAAATCAAAGACAACAGTCTTCAATTTGTCATTTTCCTGGTCACTTTTTTTTTTTTTTTTTATCTACGCCATTTGGCATACCTTCATCTTTGTTTATCCCTGTCCCTACACCTCTTCCTGTTTTTCTGCAGCGCACTCTATTTAAAAGAAAATGTTTTGTTTCACAACTGGAACACACTGAAATTTCACTGATGTAATTGGCATCGTGTTTGGATTCTAACCCAGACAGCATATGACTTTGGACCACTGATTTGAAAAGCCCACTGCTGGTAGCCTGTGAATGGACAGGTGCAGTTAAAACACTACAAAATGGAAGGTATAAAAAGTTGGATGTGTAATGTAACATTTATCTGGAGGAATGACATGGAGGCAGACATGGCTTTGATGAATGGGTGTGGGTCAGTGCTGTGACTAGTTTAATTGTAGGTTACAACGGATAAAGATGATTTTCAGACTGTACTTGTGTAAGTCACAGGTGCAATTGCTCTTCTATGTAGTCTTGCAAATGTACTTATTTGAGGAATAATATTATTTTTGAAAAAGATTCTAAGCTTAGCAAGGATTATATGAAACTAAATATGTTTTGCAAAAATCAAGAAGGAGGAAGTAGAACAGGAGGGGAAAGATGGGTAAAATGTGCCAGCGTGGAGAAAATGAGTGAGACAAAAAGGATGTGCTATCCAGAGGAAGGCGGGAGCTTATTTTTTCAAGCATCGAATAAGCTGCTACACAACGAATCATGTGACATGAGCCAGGGAAATGGCCATCAAATGGGGAGGGTGGATGGGTGTTTGAGAGAGGGAGAGAGCATTAAATCGCTCTTGCAGATTCCTTGTGAATTGTTGATCGTGGATACAGAGAGAGGAAACAACCAGTGAGGAAAATCTCAACTATTATAATTATAACAGAAGAGAAATAGGGGAATTTAGAAGGAAGATAGAGGTATACATTATAAGGACAAGATAGCAATAGACAGAGGTGGAAAAGCATGTCCTCTCTCTCCAACCAGCAACCAGCATCTCCTTTCTCGGAGTATAGTGAGCTATGCAAAGGTTCTACTATGTCCAAACCCCTTGTAACGCAGGGATGGGATTGGCAGCATGGTGACATTGGGGCTCCTCGAAATTTTGCTGCAGCCCCACAAGCCCTGGGACTAACTGATGAAGATAAGCTGTGTTTCTTTGAACCTCCAGCTGCAATTGGGAAGGCGTCAGAACAGCAGGTACCTGGAAGAAGTGCAATTCCTGGGAGCATGTCACTAAGCAGTGTAGGAGAGAGTTTAGAGAGCCCACTCTCTTCATCTCCCTCACCGTCATCGCCTGGAAATTTCACAGCCTCTTTAGCATCTGCAGGTAACAGTGGGCTGATGCCCCCTTTACAACTTTCTGGACCATCATCACACAACACTGATGTTTCTTCCCCTTTTGAATCTCTGAAACCGACCAGTGTAGCAGAATGGAATACCTCACCCCATGGCCTCAGTCCAGAGACGAATCCCAAAATGGGCTCATTTCAAGCACCCCCGAACTACTGTGTAATAGGAGTGGTTAATGATAATTACCTTGAGGGTGGAGATGGAGCTGGTGAAAGGTCGGGAGCTGAGGGATCATCGAATGGAAGTGAGGAGGAGTGCGAAGATCCTGAACCTTGTTTAATGGTTCGAGCTGAGCACCAGAGAAAGGCTATGAGGAGAGCCATGTCCGAGTGTTCCCATTTGTCTGTGCCAGCCAGCATTCAGCTACCAGACAAGTACCCTGGTGGAGGAATGCTTCATGAACTGACCTCACCAGTAGGAGGACCCCGCCGGCCACACACTGGCAGCATGAAACGCTCACTCACTGTGGCAGATGATCAGCCCCCGACACCTCCACCGACCCTTTATGCTACTGGGGCTCGTAACGGGACTCAGACAACACTTCAATTTACCCCATTTCCACCACTCAAGAGTAACAGAAGCTTTCCCCTCTCACCCATGGAGGATGTTCCAGAGGGTTCAATTGTAGACAAGGACTATGGTGTGCTGGTGCCAGTGCCTGTCACAAGCCGAGCTCTAATTGGCAGCGGCATTGGTACTGAAGACAGCGTTAGTCTCTTCCCTGTACTTAAGGGTAGGTGATGCAAGCTTGTAATAAAGCTGTGAATGTCACATACTTGTAGAAACAGTGTTAGTAGACTGATGCACTCTCATTTGTTTTTTGTCCATTTATGTCAGGCTCACAGTGAAAAGGGCAGGTTTTGGTGCAATTTAACATTTAAAATCATATTTAAGGTAAACAGGGTCAATGCATATTTATCAGCGGGACTTCAATGGATGTGTAGACAATTGAAAATAAGAATACCATAGTTTTAGTATGTTCAGATTTCTGTGTGTGGGTTTCTAAGTGTGTTTGAGTAGACTGTTCTTTTCGCTTCGCAAATGTTAAAACAAGCAGACACTGCAGAACATAAAGTAGAGGGCAATAAACTGCTAGACTGGAATAAAAGGTCACCCTTGTTGTAGATGATGCAAAGACTGCGCTCAAAGTTCCACAGGGTATTTAAATTGTTGTATGCTAATAGAACTGCTGTTGTAATTTACTTCGTCTATACAATCATGTGTATGAACTCTAGAGTGCATAGATTCCAACATTTGTTTGAATGCTGGCTTGTTTTTCCAGTAGCAAGCATGTTGTGTAACCAGGATTTGTGACAAAGGTATGGTAAATAGGCCAGTTACTGGCACATTTGGAGCCATTGCATTATTATTATTTTTTTTACAAGTGGATTCTCCCCATATGTGGAACATAAACAGACAATTTATTATTTCTGTCTTACAAGACTAATTTCACAGCAGACAGTCTGAATCTTAAATAATCATGATGCATAGGTCTTAGTATTTTTTTATTGTTTCAAAGTGTTATGACCTCACTGAACATCACATCTGCTTGAGACAGAAAGAGAGAAAACAGGGGGACCATTAAGGATACAATAATTAACATTGTTCAGTTAAACACAAATTAAATCATTAAATATAAGACTGTGCAAAAAGGTTTTTTTTTTTGCTTGTTTGTTTTTTTTAACTATCCCGGGTACAGCTTAATAATTAGGTTTGCTTTGAATTGCCTCAGGTTGCTCTTACTCAACATTAATGATGATAAACTTTGGGAAATTAAAGGTCATAAGGTTAACAATTATTTCTTTTTAGCTAATTGTCATTTCTCATTGTCACAGCATTATAAGGAAATCTAATATAGTTGGTGGTAATCAAATGAGCCATGGAATGGTTATAAACTTCCAAAATCATTAAATTAGGATCGAATACAAATAGTTGGTACATTTTTTTGTGCTTGACAACCAACAGTACATTTTAAAATGTCACGTTCAGTTACAGAATATACTGTTGATGTGATCCTTATATAGTCATTTCTCTCCCCCCCCTCTCTCTCTGTATACCAAGTGCGTGAGTGCGCGATCAGATTTTTTTTTTTTTAAATATATGCTCTATATAGTCTCTGCATTTCCTTTTATTTACTGTCTAATTGCAGGTGATGAATTAAAAAAAAATTTTACTATTGGAAAATTAACGTAATTCAGAAAAAGCAGAGTCATTGTTTACACTGAAGGCCGGAACCGCAACAGAGCTTGAATTGTACCGCCGAGTCGCTGACCATTTTTGACTATACAGCGTGCACCAACCCTTGTGTCTTCTAGTTATAGTTTTTCTTTGGTATAGGTATTGGGTATTTTGTCTTTACTTGGCTTTTAATAATTATTATGAAAAACCAAACCTTGCACACACAAAATTTTGCCAATTCTTGTAAATTCAATTGTATTTTTAAATTTAAAAAAATAATAATAATAAATTTAAACACTATTGTCTTGCTATTTGTCAGAATGGATAAAGATCTGACATCAATAGTTCTTAGTTTTTGGGTGGACTGTTGGTTAAAGTGTCTGTCCATTAGGCAAAACTACCGATCTATACAGAAACTGATTTATTTTAAACATCTATTTT
>JAOUQX010000036.1:7749168-7764622 GCA_028566295.1 Liobagrus marginatus
AATTAACAAGTCCTTAGTGACTGACTGGTCAGCTTGTGTGTTTATTTTATACAGTCAAAACAGAGAAGATTCAACCGGAGGTGGAAAAGAGTGAGAACCTTGAGAAGTCTGATCTGTTCAGCAAAGTGGACAAGATGGACAAAGTTGAGAAGGTGGACAAGCCTGACCAGGTGGCCAAAGTCGAAGAGGCAAATATAAAAGACAAAAAGGAAACGATGAACAGTGAAAAGCAAGATGCATTTAACAAGGTGGAAAAAGTCGAGGCCGCGCCTGTAGGTAACAAGTCCGATAAACCAGACCAAATGGAGCAGCCTGACAAATCAGAAACGATGCATATACCTGAAAAAACAGATACAATTGAAAAGGCTGAAAGTGTAGAGCTTAAGAAAATTTCTGATATAAAAGCTAGTGAAAGTAAGATTGATATGTCTCCAAAGATGGACAAGGAGGTGAAAGTGGAAAAGGTGGAAAATTCAGAAAAGGTAGCGTTGAAAGGAGAAACTACCAAAGTCGATGAAGGCAAAAGTGATGTAGAAAAGATTGGCCAGAAGCTAGATGGAAAACCTGAGAAGGCTAAAGCTGATGAAGACAAAGCGGAAAAGGAAGTTGTTGAGTCAGAGAAAGAGGTAGCCCCAAAAACGAATGCTGTGGAAGAGAAAAGGCTGCCTGAGAAACCAGAAAAACAAGAGAGAACAGACAAAGCTGGAAAAGCAGTGAAAAAAGAGCCATCTGCCAAAGTAGAGAAAGAAGAGAAGACTGCAAAGGCAAAAAAAATGGCACCTAAGCCTGTGGCTTCTAATGGTACCCGATCTGCACCAGGAAAAGATCTGCCTAGTCCAGAGAAGAAAACCAAGGTGAGTCACACCATTATCCAGCCATCCCATTGGTCAATCTGCTGTTCCTGCTACTAATGCTAATTTTCGTTTGAGTTATTCTAAAAAAAAAAATAAATAAAAAAAATAAAAATAAATCTAATCAGGTATCAAAACATGAACAAGATCATTATATACTGTTATTGCTTTTGCGGTTCCATAAAATGCTTTAAATGACAAAAAGCTCTGATGATAAAATATGTAAAATTTGAACATTTAAAGACAACAGACGCGTTAAATAAGATTTAAGTAAGTTGCTAACCTGGGCACTTGTCATTTTCTTTTACAAGATTCCTTGTATCTGACAAGTTAATGACTCCTAAAACTCGGAGCTGCTCAGGCTGGCGTACAGACTAAATATAAGCAAAACCTTAGTTATAAAAACAAAATATAATTGTAACATTGCACTACAGGGTACAGCACATGTCGTACACTCCTTCAGCTTCTTTTTCCCTGCTATTTTTTATGTTTTCGTTATTCCTTTGCTTTCCATTTTTTGGGTTTGCTGTCCATCAACCATGCAGCCTGCTACTACGACAACCAAACCGAGCATGACCAAACCCCGTACAAGCACAGTGTCCAATGCTGCGACTGCTCCTAAGCGCCCAACCCCGGTCCCTACCTCCACAACCACCACCTCTGCTACCCTCAGCAAAAAAGCACCCATAGCCAAGGCACCCACACACACGACTGGCACCAAGCGCCCTGCGTTGGCTGCCAGTCGTCTATCCACCACGTCCACGGTGCCCAGTGAGGTCAAGACAACGGTAAGGCCTTAAGCTTTCCATAAGAGGTAGAAAGTGAGCATTTTGAAGACCAAAAATCATTTCTGGCCTACTTCTGTACCCTAAATCATGTTCTTTTTGCTTGCATGAATGACCTTTTTGTGATTCATTTGCAACGGTTTTATTAATGTTCATTCATTACTCATCTGATAAAATTATTCTCTCATGTAATAATAGTAAAGTACCTGTTGTTAATGTACCTGTTCATTTCCTAAGTACTCTTTTAGGTAGTAAAACCTAAAAGCTAGCAAGAAAATAGAAGCTAGCAAGAAAATGTGTAATGGGGAATCCTGAAATATTTCTTTAGTGAGGAACCGTGACTACTAAAGAACATTTTAAGGGCATAGGGATCGGTAGAGAGAGTCTGACTTACTTACTGAAATTATTTGCTTCTCCCAGTGGGAAATTCACAATATGCAGCTCCTTGTTGGCTCCTAGATCTAAATACATGTCATATTCTTCCTGAGCTGCAGTGTTTTGCCTCTGATTTAGACAGCAACAGAGTCATCGGTGCCAAAGTCCCACAGTGCTCCACCCCGGTCCACAGCCTCCAAGAATGGTACCACCACAGCGGCAAGCAAAATTACCACATCAGGTGCTGCTACAGCACGGCGCTCTCTGGGTGATTCTACCACACACACTGAAGTGTACCCTAAGTAAAAGTCTGTGTCTAATTACCAACAGAACGCACTGCAAGTTTGTCATGTGGCAATTTGATGAGAGTGAAATACACAGATTTGTACTGTATACAATATGGCATGTTTTTGTTTGCAGCCACTAAAACTGAGGACAAAACCGGTGAGGAGAAAAAGCTCAGCAGCCTGAAGACCACAGGTACAGTATCATGCATTTGCCAGCAAACAATTTAAATATGACCTTGTTAAGCCCTGATCAGACAGAACGCGTTTTGCAGTGCGAGACCCCCTTTTAAAAATTGTTTTCTATTCGCGGTGAGTGCTTTGCGCGCTGTTTATGCAAGAGCGCCTGATGTTGGGTTAGGGAAAGGAAACCAACTCTGAGCAGAAATGTGTCTGATGTCGTTCGTGTTTTTTCCATTTGTCCAATCGGATGAATAGAGAGGCGGGCCTTCCGTTGTGCTGACAAAAGTTTAGAGGAGTGTCGCTCCGTCTCCATTTACCCGGAGCTGTACGTCTTTACAAGCCCCATTATTGCCATGGGTTGTTTTTCATGTCCGCGCGTTGAAGCGACCCCAAATATATAACATGATATTTAGCCTCTGGAATGAAAAGGAAACCTGCTAAAAACGTGGATTTTACCTCACGAAATGCGATTTTTAGCGTGGGATCCCCCTGAAACACATTTGGGCTAGTCGTTGGCTAGTTGGCATTAGTAGTAGTACTTTACTACATTACTATAATGCACATAGTACATTACTAGTAGCAATTGGGCGGTTTTTGTTGCGGAACCCTGGCAATATTCGTCTCTATATAATAGTCTCTTTGTCCTGTACAGTCACACATACAGCACAGTAATGTTATGTCAGGTAAATGTCTAAACTTTAATAAATCAAATACCATAACAAACCAAACAGCGAAGCAAAGAGCGCTCGCGCTACACTGA
Organism: Liobagrus marginatus; assembly: GCA_028566295.1. Taxonomy (NCBI): domain Eukaryota; kingdom Metazoa; phylum Chordata; class Actinopteri; order Siluriformes; family Amblycipitidae; genus Liobagrus; species Liobagrus marginatus. The sequence continues at coordinate 7,752,407 of JAOUQX010000036.1, forward strand.
CAGGGCAGCTGATTCAGTGGTTGGCTAGAAACCTAAACACCGCGCACTGCTCTTTTTTCTAAAATCAACCAAAAAAAAAGGCAATGCGACACGCCTCACGTTTTCAGAAATGAAAAATGTGTTCTCTATGATTGGGGACTTATTACTCCAGCATCCAATTCTAGATTTGTATCATGCCCGAGGTAAACCTTGAAAGTCAAGGATGTTTACATAAATGAAAGATTTTCTCAGATATTCAGTATTGGTCTTAATAATTTATAACATTTAAACAACAACATGTTGCCAGTTTTAAGGCACGTATTGCATGCATCACTTTAAAACCGCAAATTAGAAATAATCTGTTCTGGATGATTCTCATACTTTTCATTTTTAGAATTTGGCTTCTAGAAAAGTAAAAATATGAGAAACAGAAAGAGGCTGCTAATTATAACATTTAATTCATATTAATCTCACAAAACTATTTCAAAAATCTACCCACATTTAAAATATTTACACTTTCTTAAACAAATTGTAAACAATTTTGCAATGTATACCCTGTTTAGTCAGGTACAAAGTATTTTACTTACATCTTTGACCTTTTGTCTGTTACTTCCCTTCTCCTTATATACCTTATGCATTATTTGTTCACAACCATAGACTCCAGCAAACCGAAAAGGCCATCCACCATTACCAGTAGTGCCACAACTCGTACCCGTAGCACTAAACCTACCACAACCGCTAACAACACGACCAGCACGGTGCCAGAAAAAAAGCCTCCTGTACCCCGTGTCCCTCGAGCCAGCTCCACTACCAGCACAGCGTGTACCACCCCCAGAACCAGTAGCCGCCCAGCAACAGCTCCATCCCCTGATGTTAAAAATGTCCGCTCCAAGATTGGCTCTACAGACAATATCAAACACCAGCCCGGAGGAGGCAAGGTGAGAAGATATGACTAGAATGCCTGCCTTAGTTTTTAATTGTGTCACAGTGTAACAATGCATCTGGTTAATAAATACACAGAAAACTTTCATTTTGATCTTCATCATCCTAATTTTCTGCTATAATAGGGATTTGGGCTTTTCCCAGATACACATGTTCATATACGAATTCATGCACTGGAAATCCTGTGCTGCATGTTCTCATTGTCTTTACACTTTCTGCACCTAGCATCTTCCCTAAAGTGCTAATATTTCTTTGTTTAATGTTTCTCACTGCAATGGTAGTTATGATCTGAAAATGATCACAATTTCATTTATTTATTGTATAATTGTCTCCATCTGAAAATCTGTTCTCTTTCTTACCTTTTCCTGGCTGAGATGTCTCGTAGACAAAATGCTCGTCATTGTACATTTTATTACTTGCGACGCATGCAACTTATGTCATTAGCAGAATCGCTATTGTGTCCAATTTATCATAATATTATCACCGCTTTTAAAACCCTGCTGTGTACTGACCACATTTCCCTTTCTTATTACTGTTAAAAGATCAGAATCAAAGGGCTGATTGTTCTGAGTTGCGCTGTCTCCCCAGGTCACAGTTTCTCAAAGCAAGACTGATGCTCTGGCTCAGAGTGCCCTCGCCAAAGAGACCAGCCAGGGCAAAGTGAGTTTATACCATCTTTCATATTTCCCATACCCACCTTTTTTTCTTTTAACATTTGGATTTTCTTTTTTTATGGTGTCATCACTTCATCTTGCCTCACCGACTTATGATTATTGTTTATACTTCTGTCAGTAAGAAATTGAACTGCTTATTTAAAAAAAGATTTTATGAGACTATTTTGTTTAAGTATTATGCATAGAACATGTCTTTGTTTAATGGTTTGCTAATAAGTTGCAGTTCAGAATGATTGCTGGTATTTTATGTTAAACATTACAGATAATATTTGTAGTAGTTCTGGAAAACCCATCAGTTATTATTGTAGCTGAATGCTGGTTAACTTTAGGGCTACAAGAAACGTTATGTTGATGGTCGATTAATTAGAGATTATTATAGTGATTGATCGAATATCAGCAATTATTTCATTTCAAGCAGTTAATTTAATTGGTATGCCTGTTAAATTGGTAGATAAAACAAGAAAGTCGCTTTAGCTTTTACAAATGTCTTTTTATACATATTTACACAGTTATACATGTTCTAACTAATGAATAAAACAAGGGAATCACAAAGTTTTAACTTTTGCAAATCTCAAACAATTACATCACTATTATTTATACATTTTATGAATCACTGAATTTTTTTTAATCACAGTTAGTCATTAAGTTAGAGCTTAGCAAAGATCCACGTCGTTAGGATAAGTTGTTTTCTTAACTAATTTCTCACTGCTATAATTTTTGTTGTGTTCATTTGGTTATAGAAGAAAGTGATTAGGGGTTAGGGTTAGTTATCTGAACGACAGAATATTTTGCTTGTAGTTTTGTAAACGAGTTTTCATAAGTCTTACAGGCTTGTACTTCAGCCCTCCAGTGGTTAAACTGTGCTATTATAGGTCCTTACATTAGTGCATGTGATGTACAACAAAAGTATTTTTTGACAATAGGCTTTTTTTTATTGTCAAAGTTGTCAATAAAGACACCTCTTGACACCTCTAATTCCAGATAATGAACATATATTTTACCAAAATGTTTTTAAAATGTTTGTTTAATTACTAATCTTGTCTAGGTACTTTGTAATTATAAATATACTCGTATGTTATAAACTCATTCTGAAACGCATTGGTTCCACTGTAAATGATATGAATCTGCAGTAATTCTGAAATGAAGATGTTTGTGCTTGCTGAAGTTTATACTAACAAATGCTCACAAAATGTTTCATTTAATACTTTGGTGCAATGCCTGTTTGTGGGTGTATTTAACAATGCAGATGTGAAGGTATGATGTTGAGTAGGCTGTTGATGCTTCTAATGTACTTATCTATGATTCACTATTAATAAGCATGAAACTAAATAATTCTGCATATTGGCCAGAATCTTAATGTGTATACTAAAACTGCAACATGTCTCGCAGATTTGAAAGTTGTCTTTGAATGACGAAAGGTTTTGTTGCTTATTGAGAACTGGTTCTGACCAATTGGTTGTTCTTGACCGTATGAATAGCACATTTTTTTTATACCTGTTTTATCAGCCATTTTCAAGTTCCATTGCTGTTTGTTAATATACTGTCCAGGTACACACAGCCTTTTTATGTGTAAAAAATGTACAAATGATTCTCTTTAATAGTGTAATTACTTTTGTGTCTTGCACAAACTAGAACATTTTACATTGTTTGAAGGAAATGAAAATGATCAACCTACAGAGGACTGACTTTAGACACCATGAGAATCAAAGTGAAGATATGATGCAATAGACTACACTTTCGAGTTGCTGCAACGGAATTTCAGCAAAATGTACTACTCAATAGTTTGTATGGCCCCCACGTGCTTGTATGCATACCTGACAACGTCGCTCCATGGATATGCATCCCCAGCGCATCACTGACCCACGCACAAACCGGTCATGCTGAACGACGTTACAAGTCTGTCACATGTGCTCAGGGTGAACCTGCTCTCATCTTTGAAAAGCGCAGGTTTAGCGTCCGTGGCGGACTTGCCAATTCTGGTGTTCAATAACAAATTGAGTTCAATTGCCAATCGAGTGCAGAGCCCACTAGGGGACGGGAGACCCTCAGGCAACCCTCATGAAGTCTGTTGCTGATTGTTTGGCCATAGACATTTACACCAGTGGCCTGCTTGAGGTCATTTTGTCAGGCTCAGGCAGAGCTCATCCTGTTCCTCCTTGTACAATGGATCAGATACTGGTTTTGCTGATGGGTTAAGGACATTCTATGGCCCTGTCCAGCTCTCCTAGATAACTGCCTGTCTCCTGGAATCTCCTCCATGCTCTTGAGACCTTCTGGCAATCGCACGTATTGATGTGCCATCCTGTAGGAGTTGGACTGCCTGTGCAACCTCTGTAAAGTCCAGGTATAGCCTCATGCTACCAGTAGTGACACTGACCCTAGCCAAGGGAAACACTATTGAAAAACCTGTCACTGGCCTCCACCTGTAAAACCATTCCTGTTTTGGGGGTTGTGAGCTTTGTAGCTCATCTAGTTTATCTGTTGTTAATTTTATGAACAGATAAAAGCATCTGAAACTGATTAACTGATTACCCTCTGCTACTTAGTTGTCCCGAACAATATACCAGAAGTTTAACTGACTTGATGCTATTCTCTGATTTAAAATGGTTCCTTTATTTATTTATTCATTCGTCATCATTATTCATTATTTTGTGCTGTATGTATTTAGAATATATGGGAAATCATGTAAACGTACTCAGAAAATGCAACTGATGGGATGAGGTAGATATGTAATTCCCTATTTACTCAAAAGTAAATGTTATCCCTATTTTTTCTTTTCTGCTCATTATAAACCGAATGGTATAAAATTCTATAACGCGGGGTATCGTTTTAGGTTTTGTTGTGTGTCAAGGCATAAATAGTCTAAATGCTTTAATCGACATTTGATTTTGAATAACATTTAAGGTAATGATTATTTGTTTTCGGTAAATTGCCTAACTAAGCACTTTAATTTAAGTCAAGTGGACATCCTTAAGTTAATATTCTCGCATTTTTGTGCCTCATCATTTATGTACAGATAGATAAAAGGGTAATTGTATGGGTGCCATCTTTTTCCTTACTTGTAGTTCTACTGTAAACACAGCATGGCATGTACACGCTAGTTAGCTGTAATTACCAGATTGATGAGTCTCTTCATCAACTTGTATACACTCTGCAGCGAATCCTTTTAAGCTTTTAGATGCTTCGACTTTCCGTCTTTTCCCAGCTTTCTCTTACATGGTTACCCCTTATGTCCTTCTGCCCTTTGCCTGCCATGCTGTGTTGTAGGTTCAGATAGTCTCCAAAAAGGTGGACTACAGCCATGTTGCATCTCGCTTGGGTTCCAAGGACAATATCAAGCATGTCCCTGGTGGTGGGAACGTAAGTACTGTGTATGCATGTGGTGAAGCTGAATTCAACAAACCAGTGCTACTTTTCCAATTCGAACATGGACAAGCCACATGAGGATTAATGTGTAATCATTTTGTACTCTCGTTTCATATACATGTTAAAAAAAATGTGCTTTACTGCTATCTTTTAGGCCAATTCTTAGTAACAGCAGAATCTGAATTGCATTTATGCTCATGGTTAATTATTTTGTTTTAAATTACTTTATCACAGGGCAAATTATTTTTCTTTCTTCTGTTTTACACTAATGTTTTTCAGCTGCAGCTTTCTTCTCCTTTAGATCTTTTGAGTTACTGATTTTATCGACTGATTTTAAATCAATGGACAGAGATATGGGCAGTCAATCATAATTAGTTTTTGGTATATGTTGTATCTCTTTTTATTTTATTTTGCGTGGCATGCAAGCGTGTGCTGAATAAACTGCACTGCATGTGGAATATGCATTTTGTAAACAAGGCAATGAAAAGCTGATGGTATCTTTATCACTATTACAGAACAGTAAACTGTATGTATACTGCTTTGATAAGGCTTTGTTTGGTGTGTTTTCAGGTCCAGATTCTCACTAGGAAGGTTGATTTAAGTAAAGTGACTTCAAAGTGTGGTTCGAAGAGCAATATCAAGCATAAACCAGGTAAGGCTTTCGACCTGATTAAATGTTAGGTTCTGGGTTGGATCAAACATTCTGTAATAGAAATTCTACGCTGTCATGGATGTTAATGTTTCTCGTAGGTGGTGGAGATATAAAGATTGAATCTCATAAAGTGAACTTCAAAGACAAAGCCCAGTCTAAGGTGGGCTCCCTGGACAACGTCAGCCATACACCAGGAGGAGGGAATATTAAGGTAACGTTGTGAACACGAGTAAATGGTGATAGTTTATTTTTATTTTTTTTTCTTAGAGCACTATATCATAGCCTGATTATTTATTTACGGATCTGCACCGTATAAAAATTCTAACATTCTGCATCTGTGCTGCAAGTAAAACTTTAATACTGATGTACTAATACTAATGTAATTTAAACACCACATGAAAAAACCGAAAGGTGCATAAGGAGGCGGCAGTATGTTATATGAACGTAGTTTATGAATTTAGTTCGGTCATATAATTTCATTCTACTATTAATGATAAGAGTCACAATGGCAGCACACATGATCATCCCAGCTGCATACTGAAATTCATCTTGGGGGTTCTGCAGATTTTACAGAGCCATTCCAGATGTAATCTCTCTAGGAACTCCTGGGATTACCTAGGGGTCTTCATTTAGTGAAATCTGACTGATTGAATCTACCTGCCCGCATGAGCTGACCGAGGGCATTTTTATAAGATTCACAAAGCACCTCATTTGACTCGCCTCAATTCATTTAACACTTTAACCGGACATCTTTGGGGCCAAAGAATTCTCCAAACTCCTTTTAATGCTGATCCTTTCACTTATGCAACCGTGTTCTGACTCTCCTATTTTTAGAGTGCCATGTAATGGCATTTCACTAAAGATACTTTTTTATTCAGGTTGGCTACCTTCTTTCACCACTGTGGTCCACCAGCACATTTGGATTAGCACCTTCCCCAAGAAGGCTAAATATTCTGAACTTTTCTTTGTTACATAAGCACAAACTTTTTTTTTTTGATTGTATATGTGCTAGATCCAATCATCTTGTCCCTTGGGTGCAACTGCAAGGCCTTTAGCCTGGGATGGGTAAATATGTCCCCACACTTCCAAGGCCTTTTAGTGAGATCTCTGAACCAAGTTGAACTCCGAAGTGAGACTTTACTCTGTGTGAACATTGGGCCTACTCATTCTTGTCCATGCTTTTCTATTACACACACACACACACACACACTTTCTATTTAACTTAGGCATTTCCCCAATAGCAAAATGGCATCCCCAAGGCAGTTTCCTTCTCTAGAGTCTGGTTTGTCTAATACTGCCTGTCCTATACATGGCCTCAACAGGCACCTGATCCCAATGCCAGATTTTGTATGTGGTGCGCCCGACTGAATTATGTCAGTGGCCTGGCCATCATATGCTCATCTGTGGACACGACCAACAAGTTCAACTCCAGGATTTTGTCCTTTTAACTCTGACCTGAACAGGATAAGCTTAATCTTTGTTGTGCGTTTTGTAGGAGACATCTTCCCTTATATTTCTTTTCCAACGGAGGGCCTAGCTGGGAGCAGTATGCTACCTGTGACCTAACTCGGAGGTTCACTGAAGTACATAAACTTCTACACCTTGATAAGGCTGTAATGGAAAAAGCAAGGGCTTAGAGAGGAATGGATGTAAATTATTTGTCCGACAAATAAGCAGTTAGTTTACAAGGCTTTTTCACGAGGCTACAATGGCGGCGTCTCGGTTTTTGGAATTTTGGCCGCAAAGCTGCAATATTAATGTGGTGGGATGATTCCAGTAAGATTTGAGTTATATATATTTGACTGTTTTTACTATTACTATTGTTGGGCTAAGATATGTGCAAAATGTATTATGTCTTAACTTTTTGTGATGCGAGTTATGAGCATTGTTTGTGTATATATAAATTTATTCACGTTTAACATTTCCTTTTTTGTTTATTTTTATACATAATTTTTGTTTTTGTTTCACTACACCATTACTCAGTACTCATTTTAAGTGCATCCAGGTGTCTGTTTAATAACTAAAAAATTAAACTTCAGACCTACACATACAGTGCATACCTCTAAAACCTAATGGGGCCCAAAAGATTGACATCTGGGCATTTCCTAAAGTCTGGTTGAAAAGATGATGAACAAATTGGTGAAAAAAATGTATTTTTATTTTTGTAGAAGGTAAATGAAAAGGTGTCATAAAAGGATTTTCTTTTTTTTTTTTTACTAAAAAGCTCTTGAGTTACTTTGTGGCCAGTTTTGTGCTTTGCTTGCTTCAACACACCTGAGTCAACACACAGGCTGATGATCAATTCCTTAATGAATTGAATCCAGTGTGAAGGGGCAGGGAAAACCCTGAACTGTGCACTACTACACCTTTACAGTACCGAATTTCAGTATCAAAGGTGTGAATAAAAGCCTCCAACCAACAAACTTATTTGTTGGCCATGATGTTTCCTAACCCCTCAGCCTATGGTCCACCATGTCTGCATGAAAATCTCTATGGCTGTACTCTTCATTTATAAAATCATCTTCATCTCCATAAACCACATCTTCATCTCCATAAAATAACTTGCATAATATACAGTAGTTTTATTGGGACTTTAAGACATTACAGCAGTTGCAAATACTATTATCAAAGAAAGAATAATTGATTACTAGAATACTGTATATACCTGTATAGTGTACTTTAACACTATTATAAGTGGGGAAATATAAGTAAAGTGACGTTATACAAATTATACCAGCTGCCTAACATAAGACATGGTTGTATATTTTAGCAAAATTTCAGTTTGGCTTATTTTACAATATATAATACATAATTAAAGTACACATTTCAATTGAATTATAAAGTGCTTCACAATTACACTAATTAAAATTAACATTTCATTTCCTTTCAGATTTGGTTTGCTGCATGTGCATGGATCTTGTCTCTTTATTATTTTTGTTTTAGTATGCATTACATCACCTTTCAGGTTTTTAAGTGTGCCTTTTGTTCATAAATATTTTGTTTTCAATAATATTTAAATTTTTTTCCCTCCATTTTGTACCCATTTATGGGCACTGTTTTTGTTATAATCACTTTGCAGTACGCTTTAAATCCATGCACCATCCCAAATACCAGAACACACCTTAAGTTTTTCTCAAAAGGGATCACAAGTCCATATCCACACCATCTCCATCTGTCCTATTGACATGCTGCTGTGTGTTTCTAGGCTGAGGGGCAAGAGGAGACAGTTGAGGGCAGTGGGGCTACCTCTAGTGGCCCAGCCGGCCCAGCCCAGGAGAATGGGCTGAAGGAGGGCACTGCATGTAAGGGCGAGGCACTCCGGGACCCGCAGGGCCTGGATTCTCTTATCCCAGAAACAAGTAAGTTTGTTGTCTCCTGCTTGAGTCACAAGGCCTGCTCCCGCCCTCACCCTCAGAAGCGCCTGTCATATGTCAGGCTTAAATCTCTTCAGAACCTCCACTCGGGTACCTTTTTAAAAGCCTAACTCAAATGTTTTGCTCCAGTATCAATCAAGAGTGTAAAAATCAAGTCACAGCTGACTTGCTGCGATGTTCGCTGCTAATTATCACATTTTAGGCTAATAAAAATTATTTATACCATAAGGTCCCCTTGCTCAGACTTGTTCTATAAGTTCTTTCTACTTGTTCATTTACTGGAGAGTGTGTTCCTCTTTGCTGCTATTACTGTGGTTTAAAATGCATAGCATTTTTATTTCAAAATCAATTCCTTTCTGTTCTACGTTTTGAAAACTGTAGATCGTGCTCTTTAAATAATACAATTAGAGGAGTTTCTGTCTCAAACATTACTTATTATTTTGGAAGAGATAACTTATCTAATCTTAGGCAGTCGACAAAGGCTACTGATTAGGTATAGTTTAGATTAGACAAGTATTTTAATTCTTGATGATTTATTTAGTAGTCTGTGTAAACCCTTTCAGATATCGCTGTGGCTGAAACAAAAGCATCATTTTCTAACCTACCTTTGGTTATCTGTCTGCAAAGCGTTTCGGCTTAGAAGTCATTTTATTTAAACCATGGGTAAAACAGACCGTCTACTCATAAAAGACGTACTTAAACCAGATATTGATCCAATGTTGACATTTTTAGATGGCTGAAACATCTATGGGTCAGTTTTTCTATAACTATTAAGTTATGTTTGCAATTACCGTAGACACTGGCTGTCTGTCCTGTGATTCATCAAAATAGAATCAATGTATTTCCTCTTTTTAATTTGGGTTATAACTGGATTTTAAAATGCTTATAACTTAAGTTCTATAACTTTACTTGTTAAAAGGTTTGAAAAAAGAAAGTTTATAAAATGTAAACGTTTTTAGTTTATTTTCAGAACTAAACAAGTAGTAAAGAAAATGTAAACTCATTGTTTGATCACTAAATCATCTTCATTTTATACCTATATTTTTACACGTCATGTCTTTTGTATTGATTGTTTTTTGTTGTTTTTCTGCAGTAAGATGAGGAAACATATTGTTCCTTTGTAAACTCTGCTTCCTGACCACAGCATCATCTTGATTTCTTATTTTTCAGGCATCTAATTCTACATTTTGCTATCGCCTTATCATTTCCTTTCCACAACACCCTTGTCTATCCTCTTTTCCGACGTTCCTCTCCATGTGTATCCAATTCTTTTCCCGCCTTTCTGTTCCTCTCCCAATCCTCCTTGCTGCAGATTGAATCGTTCAAGCTGAATTTCCGCGAGAACGCCCGCTCTCGCACGGACCACGGCGCTGACATTATCACCTGGCCTGCCGTGGATGACGACCACCCCCATCCGCTCCGCAACAGTGTCTCATTCAACGAATCGTTGGTGACGGCCCACTTGCCACGCTCCTCCACCACCCCTGCCTTCATCTCAGCCTCTCAAGACCAAGAGGGTGATGCTGACTCACTCAACACACTTCACACGTGACTTCAACCATGCATCTGTTAACTCTCATAACCTCACACCATGGCTACACTGTTTCCGTCTAAGTATTCAGTCTGGCGATTAGTAGTTAAAAATAACTTTCAGTGCTACTGTCTTAGAGTGTATCCCGTTTTCTCATAATTTGGTTATCTGGAGCTACATGATCTGAATTTTTGTGTTTACACAACTCGCTTTAGAACTGTTGAAACATAGTGTTGTATTGCGCCTCTGTGTCAGCATGCGGGGCTGTTCTGTGATCTTAATCATTGACTTACCCTGCTTCAGTACCTTCAAGTCTCATAAATCACCTGCTCTCATTGTTCACAAGCAAACTCACGTTTAACATGTAATGCTTCTCAGCTGTAGGTTGGAACTAAACTTCTCTAAAATTGTGTTTTGTGATGTTTTTGCGCGAGTACTGTGGCTGTATTTATTTTTTTATTTTAATTTCCTGTTCACTCTGATGTTTTGCCATTTGTTTAATTTTAGTGAAGCAATACAGCAGGCTTTGCCTATAGGACATTAACTATGTCTTAAAAGAAATTCACGAAATGTACCGCTTAGGGACTCATCTCAGAATGTGTTGAAGGTCAGCAGATGAAGAGGCCAACACTTATTCATACAATGAATGTGAGAAAGTAAGTCATACTTACTAGTAAGACTCGTGTGGGCATAAATTTAGTGGATGATAATGAAGTTTGACTTAAGTGCAATTGAAGTGAAGTTATGAAATACTGTAATGTACCTAAACATAGTCTTTAGGAGTGAAAGAAAAAAGCCTAATTTTTTTAAGAACGCCTGTATCAATTACTACTTTAGTAAGATACAGTGACATGCTAGAGTGTCAATCTGCCACAAAGCTAGATCGGTTATTGCTTTTAATGGGATTTGGTTAACCTATAAATTCCCTGATACATAGTTATACTTTTAACTACTGGTGGTTTTGGTGTGCAAAGGCAAAGTTTGCCAGAATAACCTTTAAAATAGTCACAGAAGAATTATTCGACAGTCCTGTGTTTGTTTATGTGCGGACAGTTTTGTTAAATCTTATTCATGCAGCATTTAGTCTTAGCCTATTAAATGTCGTTATAGTCAGTGTCCCACTTAGAAACCCGTATGTGATGGTTCTTGGTCCCTTGTAGTGAAGAAAGGAAACTTGTTCAGCATAAAACATTATGGTTTTAAATGCAGTTTGTTTGTTTTTTTGGTTTGTTTTTGCCTTATATTTAAAGTCCGATATTAGATACTCTTGTATCAGCATTAATCATCTTCATAATGTTGACTGAGTAAAGCACTTGGTTTAAATCACAATAAATAACTTCAATCCACACTGAGCTTCATCTCAGTAATATTTAATAATGTGCCACTGATGAGAAAATCTGGGGTCAGGGGGTAAGTTTTTTTGATTCATGGGCAATAACTTATTTATGTACTAGTGACTTGGAAAAAGGAGAGGTATGTAGATATTGTATTTGAACTATGATATGCAGCTTTTACATGCCCTGAGTATGGTTTTTGTTGACTATTTTGTAATCTTCAGCTAAGGAAATGAAATGTGGTCAAACTAAACTTAAATCCCTGTATGCAGTTATTTTCTTTTCTAGCATCGGGATGAGGCTGGAGATCCTGGGATGTGATCTGCCAGGTAAGCAAGTGCACATAGCATCACCTGTCCTTCAC
>JAOUQX010000036.1:7776925-7788601 GCA_028566295.1 Liobagrus marginatus
AGACATGTTACAGAATAACTTGCCCTACAAAATGACTCAGGTATTAGAGGTTCCAGTGCTTCTCAGACGACTCACCGGTAGATGACACAATTGAAAACAAACCTTCTACTTGAGTTGCTACCCTCTCCTTTTTATAATGCAACAGCTCCTCTATATATGGCTGCTGGCACCACATAAAGCACTGTATCGTCTCAATATGGTAAGGAAACCGATAGCTCAGATGGGGGTTGGTATCTTTTGTATTTGTTCAGCCAGGATCCCTTCAAAAGTATTAAAAAGCTATATGTAATGTCAGCTATGTAATTCATAATGGGGAAAAAATGCACACCGTGACCCAGATTAATCTAACATAATTAAGATGAATTACATAGAGATGTTTTTTAATGACAGCATATTTCTATTTAATTTTATATGCAAAATAAAATTATAATAATTGTAGAAAGTATATTGTTTTCTAAGATTTACATCGTTGGGAGGTGGCCTTAAATACAGTATGACAAAGTAATTGAAATGATCAATAAAAGTGTATTTTTCTGTTATTGAAAAGAACTCCACATTAAACAGTCATTGTGGGATGTACGCCTATAATTTAATAGACATAATTAAAATAATTATAATAAATATAGCCTATTTATGCTATAATTTGCTTTTGTGTCCTATCTTATGTTTGTTCAGCTCTGTTTTTGTTCAGCTGTAACGGGTGTCTTGTTAGCATTATTAGAAAAATATCAGAGACAGCTTTTTTCTCTGAGTGGTCATACACATCAAGGTCATTTTCCAGCTGGCATGAATATTTCCCTCGGCCCCATGGTGTTGAAATGGCATTGTTTTCCTACCCTTACACTCGAGGACAAAGATAACCCTGTGAAATTCTTACCATTTGCTTTACAGTTTATTAGAAGAACAACATGTGCAGTCTGTGTGGCCACAGCCATTTGTGTTATTTATTTGACCTTTTCAAAAGGGGTCATGAGGGCAAAACCTGCTGAACACTCTATCCATTTAACACCTTTTTAAAGTTTAAAAATAAGTAACAATGGATTTTTTTTATTAATTGGAAGTCCTGAGGTTTTACAGTAAATTATCAAATAAATATTTGTTCATGCTACAATATTGGGTGCAAATTAAAACGATGCTTTGACTGTAAGGTCTTAATGACCTCTTTTGGCTTCTGATTATTTGCAAAAATAATGATGCTTTTGCAACTGAAGTGTTCTTTTGTAAGCTTAAGAAACACTTCAGTTGTCATGGGTATTTATGGCTAATGAAGTTGCAGTGGAATATTTTCTTTCACCATGCGCATCATGTCTTTCAATATCTGTGGTGCAATTACACTTTTGAGTATGTCACATACGTTAACACTACAAGGTGATAAATGGGTTCAAGATTAACAGCAGGGAATGTTATGCATTGACAGTCGAGGGGCAAAGGGGGAGCAAGTGAAGAAGCTCGATACAAGGTGCAAGTCAACAGCAATGAGTGTGAATTATGTTTCCACATTCTCTATCCTCTCTTTAGGCAAAGTTGACAGTGACACAAAGACTCTGTGGAACAGGTTTTGAAATAAAGTGTATTTAGCAGACTCACTTTGCTAAAGGATATTTAAAAAAAAAAGTTTTGTCTTTCAAAGTAGGCGGTTTTGAATGAATAAAATAAATATATGTTTACACCACCTGATAATGTGCTGTGATTTTTTTAAAGTTTTTTTTAGAGCAAAACTACATTTTATTACCATTTTATCTAATTTAGTCACAATAAGAAAATGTCAGTATATCTCTCAGATGAGCATGGGGAAAAGGTATGCATATAGTCAGTTGTTTTCCCCCCCAACACACACACACACACACACACACATTGTCCTTGACTACAAAGATAACTCGTTGAAATTCCTAATGAGTGCCTTTTGCTGATTGAGAAGGACAGCTCATGCTGTATAGGTCTCCAAGCGCATAAATTAAAGTACCTTCTTATAGTTTTGACAGCCTTGTCATGTGCTCATTAGACTAGGGACTATTCCTGATTCCCGGCCAGTTGAGGGGACACATTCCAGGTCCTAACACAAGTTCATACAATTTTTCCTATTATCTGGATTTCAAAGAAACCTGTAGCTATTAGTCGTTATTCATATAAATGTTTTTCTCTAAAGGAGGTGTTCCCTCAGCACAAGAAAAAGAAATATTAATGTTAGGGTCCAATCTTTAAGCACCTCTCAGCTGCACACTGCAGACTCCTCCTCTAATAAACACTATCTTATTACATTCCTTATCATCAGCAACAGCAAGGCAACTTGAATATAATGTGTCTCTCAGAGCATCCAGCAACAACATCTTGATTTCATGTACATTTCTATATTTTATAGATGTGTCCATTTCTAGTTAAGTAAGGAAGGGCGTTAAATTTTTTGAATGGAAGACCATTGTTAAAAACCTTGTTAGTGTATGTTGATTTTGTCTAGGCTAAATGTGATTTTCTGCCGCCTAATATTTGCAGTTTGGGATTTATAAGGCTACTGCACTACATGAACCGAGTACTATTGAAGAAAATGTCTCCATGTCCTTGACCACCTGTGAAATATCCATGCATCCCTTTTATGGCACATACCATGGCAACAGCGCGCATACACACAGAAGATGCCTATTTGGGGAGGTAGGTCCTTATTCTTTCTGTTCATCAAACAAGTTCATTTGAATCAATTCAGCTATGTGTGGTAGACTTCCTAACTTTTCTAGCCGCCATACATTTATGTAAAATTGCTATGCTTGCTCTTTCTAAATGACTCGCTGGTTTCTTGATTTCTTTAGTGATGAGTGAAAAAATATACTATATATGTATAAATATATATACGTTTACATAAGTTTTGAGAAATTATTTTAAAACGAATGCTCTTGATTAAGGAAGTTTGTCATATTGCTTACTATATAATATATATATACTATATACTATATAGAGCATTACTATATAATGCTCTATATTTAATGCTACTTACTTTTTGACAGCTTTTTCTATTTTAATTATGTAATCGGATTCTATTCAAATTAAGATTCTATGATTAATGCTATTTCACTATAATGTACATAATTTACTCCCATAAAAAAATCCCCTATAAAATTTTTATTGCACGTTATTATTATTTTTTATTTATTAAAATTTATTGCAAAATGCAAGTTAAAGCTCTGGGAGAGTACGGTAAATTATTATTCAAATATCAGGAGGAACATTATAAACACACACACACATATATATATATATATATATATTATTACCGTACTCATACAGTGTGTAAATTGGGCCCAATTAGCCATTTCCCTCCCTGGTGTCATGGGACTCATTAGTGTTACAAGGTCTCAGGTGTAATTTGTGAGCAGATGTGTAAAATTTGGTGTTTATCGCTTTCAGTGTACTGAGACTAGAAAATGTTATACTTTATCATTTGAAGTTTATATCCCTGTAAAGCTACAGGACTTGTGTCCACTGTTGAAAGTTCTAAACAAATAAATTTAAAGTTTAAATGATTTTTATTTAAATTAATTCTAATATCCATGCAGTAGCTGCTTATCAGTAATTAACTGTCACAAAAAGTTAGTGCTCTAAATCACATTCAAATAAGTACTCCATAATTTCAGTGCATTGGCCTTTGCACTACATTTCAATTTGAAATTAAAAAGTCTACAAACTGGCAGAGTGGTTAGCACTCCTGCCTCACAGCAAAAAGGTCAGGGGTTCGATTCCCACCCAGGATGTTTCTGTGTGGAGTGTGCATGTTCTCCCCATGCTTGTGTGGGTTTTCCTCGGGTACTTTAATTTCCTCCCGCCTCCAAACACATGCGATTGGGCATAGGTAAATTGGCTACTCTAAATTGTCCGTAGGAGTGAATGTGTGTGTGAATGGTTGTCTGTCTCGAAGTGATAGTCCTGCTATTAACTGGCAATTGTACAGGGTGTACCCTGCCTCACTCCCTAAATTATCTGATTCTGACAAAAATACATTTTTAAGGCATGACATGAATGGCTGTTTATTGTTATTTTGAATGACACAATTTTAATATAGGAAAAATACAATTCAGCCAAATGCTTCCATGCTAAATTTTATTCTATTCAACTACAAGTTTAAATCACACAGTACAAGCTTTCAATAGAGAGTTAAGTGGGCTCGTCACTCATCATCATTCATCATGACCTTTCTGGAAGAGGAAATAAAGACAAGAGCAAGCGTTATAAAGTGAGTTTCTAGTTTTTTAAATCTTAGCCATATAAATAGGCCTATTTAGTTTATTAGGCCATCGACTTTATATCTGTAACTCTTATAGTTAACTGTGTACAGTATCAAAATGAAACATTAAGTACAAGACAATTGTATTGAATTTCTCACACATCAACATTTAATTGATAAGGGCGCTTACTTTGGAGCTTATATCACGGCTCTTGGCCCTCAGCTTGTTGACCTGAGATTCTGCAATATCAGCTCTTTCCTCTGCCTCATCAAGCTCATGCTGAAGCTTCCGGAACTTGCCAAGGTGGGAGTTGGCTTGCTCCTCCTGAGAAGAATGTGCAAAAGAATGAAAAAACAAATGGAAGCACGAATGCATATTAAATGTGTGCATTAGTTTTGTTCGGATGCACTTACAGCTTCCTCTGTTGATCTTTTGTAGGACTTGACCTTCACCTGAAGTTTGTCTACCAGGTCTTGCAGACGAGCCAGATTCTTGCGGTCTTCTTCAGTCTACAAATACCATTTTATTTTTTGTACTTTATCCTCAATTTGATTGATAGTTTAAAAGTGACATGGCACAATGAAAACAGGAATAACCTGGTAGGTAAGCTCCTTGATCCGTCTTTCGTATTTCCGGATTCCTTTTACATATTCACTGGATTTTTTCTGTTCTAGCTCCACCTCATTTTCCAGTTCTCTTACCTACAAAAAAATATGCTGTTTTGTAGAGATTCAACATGATGTGTGATAGTTCCATAAATGGAAATCGGTGATCAAGAAAATACATGAACGTACCCTGGCCTCCAGCTTCTGGACCTGCTTCTTGCCACCTTTCATGGCAATTTGCTCCGCTTCATCCAGGCGGTGCTGCAGGTCTTTAATGGTCTGCTCCATATTCTTCTTCATGCGCTCCAGATGAGCGCTGGTGTCCTGCTCTTTCTTCAGCTCTTCTGCCATCATGGCAGCATCAGTGATGGCTTTTTTGGCTTTTTCTTCAGCATTCCTGCACTCTTGGACAGCCTCCTCTACCTCAGTCTGCAGCTGAGCAGTGTCTCCCTCTAGTTTCTTCTTCTGGTTCAGCAAGCTAGTGTTCTACGGTTGTATACAAGTTTAAAAGTTATATATTACACTGATACTTTTATTTTATTTCATTTTTTTCTTTTAGAAGAGGGTTAAAGATGGATCAGTATTCTACCTGAGAGTGCAGTAGCTGAACCCTCTCACTGACATCCAGCAATTCTTGCTCAGCCAGTTTGCGGCCTCTCTCAGTCTGCTCTACCAGAGATCTCAGTTCATCCAGTTCAGCCTGCAGCAGATTGTTGCGTCTCTCCACAATAGCAATGTTCTCTTTAAGATCATCGTTCGCACGGAGAACATCATCCAGGTGCAGTTGCGTATCCTACAAAAAAATGTTAAGGCAAAATTAAATCTCTCAATTGAAAAGAGATTTGCTATATTTATTTACTTATTATGTTTAATTTTATTACTTAGTAAAGATTCTTTGTTTTTATAATACCTTCAGATGTCCATGAAGAGACTTCAGCTGTTTCTGGGCTTCAGAAGCCTGTCTGTTCGCCTGGCTGAGCTGGATTTCCATCTCATTTAGGTCTCCTTCCATCTTCTTCTTAATTCTGAGAGCTTCATTTCTGCTACGAGTCTCAGACTCGAGAGAGCTTTGCAAGGTGTCCACCACTCTTTGGTGATTCCTCTTGGCCTGCTCCATCTCCTCATCCTTTTCAGCCAGTTTACGTTCAATGTCCGCTTTCACCTGGTTGAACTCCAGTTGGGCCCTTAAGATCTTTCCTTCTTCGTGCTCAAGGGAAGCCTAGTATATAAAATACTGATTACCTGCTTTATCAATATCACTGTGTCACGTTATACATTTAAAAGATAGACCGTGTACCTCAGCCTCCTCTAGAGCAGACTGAATCTCAGCCTTTTCCTGTTCCAGCTGTTTACGGACTTTCTCCAATTCATGGATGCTTTTGCTACTTTCACCAATTTGCTCAGTGAGATCAGAAATTTCCTCTGTTTTACAAAATAACGTTTGTCAACCTGCGTGTTTACAGAGTATGTTATAGCTATTAAGGTATCACACAAACATGAGTACCTTGGAGGTTTTTGTTTTCTCTCTTCATGGTCTCTAGCTGATCGAGGGACTCCTCATAAGAGTTCTTCAGTTTGAAGAGCTCAGTGCTTAAAGATCTGGCCTCTTTTTGAGAACTCTCCAGTTCAGACTGGGACTCTTCATACTTTTGCTTCCACTCAGCCAAGATCTTTGCCAAAGAAAAAAGGTAAAGTTAAAACTGTTTATATGTATATTTAACAGTATTAGATAGAGAATTCATTTGTCTTTATTTTCTTGTTAAGATTTATGTTTTTAAAAAAATGCATGTTAATGTTCATTTGTTCATTATCTAGCACTTATCCTGTTTGGGGTCAGTGGGGTGCTGGAGTCCATCCAGGCTAACTTAGGGTGTGAGGTGGGGTACATCATTAACTGTACAATTGACAGTTAATTGCAGGGCTAATACTTAGAAACAGACAACCATTCACACACACATTCACTCCTATGGACAATTTAGAGTAGTTAATTCACCTATCCAGGGAAAACCCGCACACAGGGTCAACATGCAAACTCCACACAGAAACTCCATGGGTGGGAATCAAACCCATGACCTTCTAGCTGTGAGGCGGGAGTGTTACCACTCTGCCACTGTGCTGCCTTTTTAATTTTCTTCGAAATAACAGTAAGCTGTATTTTGTGATAGAATAAGTATTTAGTATAACTCTCCATGAATGAATGTCTATAACAAGAGACTTGCAGCATTTTAAGTAAAAACAAGCTCTCTCTCTAACGGCTATTGGCATGAGTGTATTTTCTATATAGCTTAACTAAAGTGCAGCATTTTCCTTTCTGAAATGTGCTATTAACATTTGGTTATAAGTATAAAGTAACGCGCAACCTGATGTCACCGAAATGCATTCTATGTACAAATGAAAAGCATCCTATTGTCACCTTGTCAAAGTTTCTTTGCTTCTTGTCCAGAGCAGCAGCAGCAGCATTGGATCTTTCAACATCAACCATAAGATCTTCAATCTCATTCTGTAGTCTGTGCTTGGTCTTCTCCAGAGAGGAACATTTAGCATTTACAGCTTCCACAGCTTCTTCTGCGTCTTGCAGACGCTGAGCAAGTTTTTTCCTAATTTATGGGACATGTTGAGTAAACGTACATCTAACAATATCAAAGTTTATTTATATATACACATTATACATATATGCAGGCATGTGTATATATTACGCAAAAAATATTACCTTGATACTATGATATCTATCTAAACTATAAACTATAAACATTATCTACAAGGCACTTACTTTGCATCCTCCAGCTCTTCTGTTCTCTGGATGGCATCAGTTTCATACTTGGTTCTCCACTGAGCTACTTCAGAGTTTGCTTTGGAGAGACTGCGCTGAAGCTCAGCTTTAGCCTCCTGCTCCTCTTCATACTGCTCCCTTAGCAGGTCAGAATCATGACGAGCCGACTGCACTGCATGAGCCAGGGCATTCTTAGCCTAGAAATCAGTTTGGTACCATTGTTAACAAGAAGTGTTTTTTGATGGCTTTATAGGTTTATTGTTGTACATTGAAATATTACCTTGACTTCCTCTTCCAGCTGTCTCTTAAGATCCTCAATCTGTTGGGTGTAGGACTGCTTCCCTCTTGTCAGCTGAGAGACCAGTGAATCCTTTTCTTCCAGTTGTCTGGAAAGCTCACCTGTAATAGGAAGACAAGTCTAAGATAAATAACAATATAATATAGCCTCCTCCAACCTGGCATCAAAATAGGTGGACATAAAATGCAGGGCAAGCCAAAGCTCGGGTCTTAGTAGGATAAATATGGTTTATTATTTGATTGCTTATAAACTTACCATTTTCAGTCTGAAGCTTTGCCTTCTGCATTGAAAAATCATTGATTGTGCGCTGGCCTTCCTCAGCTTTAGTTCGGAATTCATTCATCTGATCCTCCAAAGTCCTACACATTTTCTCCAGGTTCGTCTAGAAAATTTGTTGCATTTTGATGTGATTTTCATAAACATAAAATAAACCCATTTGTTCACAATGTACAACGTTATTAGTTGTTACCTTGGATTTAACGATCTGCTCCATGTTTGAGACAACATCATCCAGCTCCAGTCTCAGTTCACTCTTTTCCTTCTCAAGCTTCTGTTTCACTCTCTGCAGGTTGTCAATCTGCTCTCCGAGATCTGCCACACTATCAGCCTGCTTCTTTCTTAAAGTTGCAGCAGTGGCCTCATGGTGCAGGGTGGCCTCTTCGAGGTCTCTTCGCAGTTTCTGGAACTCAGCCTCTCTCTTCTTGTTCATTTCAATCTGGACAGCAGTGGCTCCACCAGCCTCCTCCAGTCTCTCGCTGATCTCCTCCAGCTCTCGAGCCAAATCTGCCCTTTGTTTCTCAACCTTTGCACGAGCAGCTCTCTCAGCCTCCAACTCTTCCTCAAGCTCTTCAATGCGAGCCTAATAACGGTATATTTGCTTTCAGACATTGAACATTTTTAATAATTCTTTCAATATTCACTTTCGTCTGGTTTCCTTTTATTACCTGCAACTCCTTCAGTTTCTTCTGGAGTTGGGCCCCCATTACTTGCTCGTCCTCAATTTTACTGTTAAGCTGGCTGATCTCAAAGTCTTTTCTGTAGAATCAATTGACATTTCAGTTTCCATGCCATAGAACATCTTTTAAAATTCACTAAACATATTCGAGTTCTTACTTCTTAAGCCTTTCCTCCATTTGCTGCTTGTCATTCTCCAAATCCATAACATTCTCTTGGGTCAACTTCAAGTCACCCTCAAGTTTTCTCTTAGCTCTTTCAAGGTCCATTCGAATTTTCTTTTCTTGTTCGAGTGAACCCTCAAGCTAAAACGCATGTGATTTAATTAATTTAAAGTTAAATAATCCCTTTTAATCATCTAAAAAAGTGTTCATAATAATATCACCCACGTCATCAACTTGTTGTTCTAATTTAGCTTTGGCTTTAGTCAGAGTGTTGACTTTGTCCTCCTCACTCTGCAGATCATCCAGTGTTTGTTGATGAGCTTCCTGGAGAGCTTTCTTCTCCTTGGTCAGCTTAGCAATGATTTCATCCAGAGCTGCCATTTCCTCAGTCAGGTTTTTAACCTAAAATGTACAACAATGCTTCAGTATTTTACAACAATTTCATTCTTCTACCCTAAATAAGTTGGATTTAAGTAAAGTAAATTACCTTATTCTCTGTGGCATGCTTCTCCTTCTCCACCTTGGCCAGGGTAAGCTCCAGATCATCAATGTCTTTCTTCAGCTCAGAGCATTCATCCTCAAGCTTTCTCTTCTTCGCAACCAACTCAGCATTCATTTCCTCCTCATCTTCCAGTCTTTCAGTCAGCTCTTTGCATTTAGCTTCCTGTTGGATCTTGTTCTTAATCAGACCTTCACATCGCTCCTCAGCATCCACAAGATTATCTTGTTCCTATAATAGCATGTGTTAACAGCTTAGAATAAATTGAATTATTTTGCCAGTAAGAAATAAGGTTACAGAAAGTACATAAAATAGCAAAAATTAATTTCTTTTTCATTATTTCTAAAAGACTTACTGATTGGACTTGAAGCAGTAGGTCATTCTTTTCTTGGAGAAGGCTGACCATTTTTTCTTCCAGTTCTTTCCTGCGGGCTTCAGATTTAGCATAGGCCTCCTTCAACTTCAAGAATTCTTCTTTCATATTGGCCATTTCTTTCTCAGCTTCAGCTGACTTCAGCAAAGGCTTAATCTTAAAGTACAGCTTCATCCAGGGCCAATTCTTCACACCCATAAAAGCTCGGACATTCCACTGGATTACCAACAAGGCATCTCTGCAGAAATTATAATGGAATAGATGTTTTATTAAAATGATTAGATTAGAAGAGTTAGTTAAAAACTATATTTCAAAGCAAATTTTTTTAGTTTAAAGTTTTTAAATTTAGCCTACCTCCTCTCAACAATCTTCTGGAATTCAATCCTTGAAAGTACGCCACGAGCCCTGGCCTGAATACCAGTAATAATAAGTGCAAGCCGGTCATCTCGCATCTCCTCAAGAGTACCCAAAAGTCCAGCCTTGAAGAACACCTGTACAGAGATTAATACATGAGATTGTGTTTAACAAGATCAGGTTTGTCTATATAAAATAGAACTTGTATAACTCTGATACCTTTGTGTGTCCAAGTTTATACTGGCTATGGTCAATGTCCAAAGAGCCAAGTAGTTTCTCAGCTCCTTTTTTGTTGTCGATAAACTGCCCTTCTGGAATTGCAGCAGGATTCAATATACGGTACCTGTATAGAAATAAAGAATGGACAGGGATCTTAAATAAATTTGAGATTTTTCTCTTTAGTATATTTAAATTGTAATACATTTTTATACCAAACTCACCTTTGTTTAAAGTCGCCATACAGGATCCTGTTGGGAAAGCCCTTCCTGCAAATTCTGATACCTTCCAACACACCGTTACAACGCAGCTGATGCATAACTAGAGGATTCTCCATGGCTCCGGGAGTCTTCGTCTCATTAGGAATGAGGCAGCGGACAAAGTGGGGATGTGTAGATTTTAAATTGGTCATCAACTTGTTTAAGTTCTCCTGTAAATGGTATCACAGCAATTAGATGTTGGATTACTTGATCTTTTGCTGCACTTTGGTACCTGAAGTGTCAAAGAACTCACTCGATGGAGGGCGGACACAGTCTGGAATGAAGAGCCCTTCTTTTTCGTACCTTTGCCCCCCTTTCCACCAGATTCAGCTGTTTGAAACAAAACAAGTATAGTGTCCTAAACAATTTCAAGTACATTTAGCATTCCTTTTTCGTTTAAATATATTAGCCTCTAATCTGCTACATTTGTTTTGCAGCCAAACATAATCTATTATTAGATCAACCTAATTAGAAACACCATAGTGCGGTGATAATAAATAACAAATAAAGAACAAATAACCTTGCTCTCACGATTGTAACCTGTCCACGTTTAATAAATGAGATGTAAATAAATAAATGTTAGGTCACCATAACACGCTTATAACTGAACCATGCCACACTTACTTTGAACTGTATGTAATTATTTCTTTTGTGTCACAGATGGATTTTCAAATGGTGTTTTGTTTGGCAAAAGGTCTTGATAAATAAAAAACCAATTTTTCTGGTAGGCTCCCATCTAGGTGAGCCTCCAGACATTTTTTTCTGATTAGAAAGTCTAGCAGTTATTTCCATTCGATTTGTCAACAGTTTCATGCTTTTAGTCTCCAGTTCTCTAAATACACTTACCTGCGTCAGCTCCGGCATAACCAGCAAACAGGGTGGCTAATAGCTTCAGAGTGGACTTTTGATAAAGTCCTACTACAGTTTCATTGAGTGGATCCTTGTTCTTCACCAGCCAGTTGTTAATGTTGT
>JAOUQX010000036.1:7844345-7857303 GCA_028566295.1 Liobagrus marginatus
ACACGTAAATGTTTGCTACCACTTAATGAACTTGTCTTTACATTTGCATTCATAATATTCCATTCCCTCCCTCACTCTCTGTTAATCACTTGTATTTTTCCGTTTTAGTGGTTTTGACTTTGTAAAATCACATTTAGCTTAATCACAATTACCAGGAAATACTGAATTGCCAGTAGATTTATTGGCCTTTAAGTAATTGCAAGTCATTGGTCATTTGATGTTGAGTAACACTGGTTTTAGGGTGCTGAGAACGAGCTGAAATATTGTCTTTCCTAATCGTGTGGCCGTATTTCAGGCCTGGAACCACATATTGCCCCATAGAGACTGGTGCAACACACAAACAATTAAGCACAAAACTTTTAACATTTATTTAGGTATATCTGTAAGTTCTCTGAAGATGTTCCATTGTCTATACAAACAAAATCTCCCCTACTATCTCACCGTTTTTTCCCATTGCTCTTAGAACCTGCCAGTTTGGCTTTATCAGCTCCTGCCATCTGCTCTCATTGCTTAGTTTTGGCTTAGGGTAGAAACTGAAAAACACACACACATACACACACGTTAACCAACCAACTGGCATTGTTGTGCCATCATTCTACTGTGTATCATTTTTGCAGTAATACTGTAAGGAGAAAGGCATTTGTTTTATCCCAATTAATTGTTACAGTGTTAGAACAGATGACCGAGCCTGATAATACTGGATCGTCAGCAAACACAGATAAACAAGCAGAAAAAAAAAAAAAAAAAAAAAACCCAGTGCATGTCCACTTCCCACTCGCTATCTGTGTGTCCTCTGACTGCAGTGGCAGCCACAGGAAGGCTCATAAAGCCATGCTTGTTGATGATATCTCCAGTTCTGCGTCCCACACAATGATGAAATCATACCCGTCCCACCAGAGCTGGGCCTCTGCTCTTCCCCACTTAAAACCGTGTGTCATTGTGGCAGTTACTAAGTGGCTGCATGTAAAATATGGGCGTAAGGAGCTAAATTATATAATAAAGTGTATAATGTGTTTCAAAAAATATAATCGGTATTAAATAGTTAAAATCCTTGATAAATCATTCAAAACTTACTGGCAACATTAAAAGTGCTATTACCGTAGCAATAATCAGATAAGTATAAAAGCATAATAACATTTGTCTTCTGATGGGAAACCACTTGCTTAATTAATTTACTCAATATATTTTAATATCGATAAACTAAAAGATTTCGAGTATAGATAAAACGGACACAATTAATCTGAAACAATTTTGTGCTAACTAGCTAATGTTCATTAATACATGTTTACAGCTACTGTATATGGCAAACTATCAAGCAAATATGCCCCTTATTGTCATGAGTGTTACCTAAAGGCTTCTCCAGCACATGTATTTAACACACCGGCAATCAATATTGTGTAAAATAGAGCTTTAAGCAAAGAATATGGCTAGCTAGTCAAGCTTATTAAAATAGCTAATGTTAACATTGTGTAATGTTTCCAAAGATTAAACATTAAGGTCTGAAATGCTGCTTTTCATAAGTGTTGGGTAACATAATTTATCACATTGTTTTTCCCATAAAGCAGTTAAAACTAATAAAAATAGATTATAAATTTTACATATTTTTATTACATAATTCCAGGTTGAAAAGTTCTCCTTCACTTGTAAAAGTTATTAGTCCTACTTCTATGTGCTATAAATATATGGATATAAACACATTTTTTTCCATTTCAATTTTTTTATGAATAAAGACACATACATGTCCCATAAAAACAACATACTTTATTTGAATGAAATATTGGTTTAGTGCAAAGGATTGACATTAACCTGACAAGCCATTAAATGGCCATAATCATAGATCGTTACCCTAAGTGATCATTATCATGAGTTAAAAATGATCAAAATATATGGCTAACAGTCAATTAAAATATCAATGCAAATAAAGATTTATGTTACTGTGATATCTTTAAAATGGTGTTATTTTGTGGTATTATTATGAATGTCTTAATAATAAAGTTAGTCATTGTACAAAAAGATTCAGGGTGTGCTGATATTCTGCATCAAAGCTTTGATACATATATTTATGAGGAATATTCAAATACATTTTGAAGAGAAGAGAAAAGAGATGAAAAAGGCTGCACTTATTAATAAAACAATTCAAAAATGCATATACATGCACAGCTGATGAGGATCCTTTGTATGAAATATCCTGTTTTCCTTGAAACATTATTCAACACATTTCTACGGCAATAATACTACAATAATTAAAACAAAAAATCTAGTGGCAAAATTCCCTTAAAATGCCTTAAAATGTTTATTTACTGCTTCTCTAAGTAACTAAATAAACAAAAGAAGCCGTTACACTACATTATCCTGTGTAATTTTGCTATCTTAACTACATTCCAGAACAATTTGGCATTTACATTTCTTCCATTATGCTCTAAGAATAAACGTATCCAGAGTGACCTAGTATATATTTATATATAATAATCTACTTTCGGATGCTCCTGTTAGGGGTCACACCACAGTGGATCATCCTGATCTGCATATTGATTTGGCATGTGTTTTACACTAAATGCCCTTCCTAATGCAACCCTCCCACTTAAACCCCCTAATGGCTGGGGAAGTTTTGGTGTATTAGGGTCTCCCATGTGTCATAGGAAAAGTCTACCAGCAGCGGTAGCTTGGTTGTGCTGAGCATTGGTAGAGATGGATGGACGGATGGATGGATAGATATATGCATAGATAGATAGATAGATAGATAGATAGATAGATAGATAGATAGATAGATAGATATTATATATAATCTTACAATCTGTACATTTCTTTATGTATGTAATTATGCAATCAGGTCCACTAACCTGATAACAAAGGTAAAAAAGTTTCTAAAGTCCCTTAACAGTTTTCTTCAATGATTACATCATTAACTTTGCTCTGTATGTGGCGCTGAGAAAGATAGCGACTGAGCGTGTCCACCTCATGGCTGAGCTGTTCGATGTGCAATAGTAGCCTATGGTTTTCTTCCTGAAGTTCCAAGGCTTTTTGTTGGGTGAGCTGGATACGCCGACGTGCTTTATCTCGGCTTTTTCTCACAGCGATGTTGTTGCGCTCACGTCTCAGACGGTATTCCATGCTGTCTTTATTCAGGCCTCTCTTCTGGCCTGGATGCCGAAATGTGGATGGAGGAGGAGGAAGAAGAAACTGAGAAAACTCCTATAGCACGTTGCCAAGTTCACAGAAAAGGAAAAATGAACACAAAAGCAACATGATCACTTGACATGTAGTGCCTAAATGATATTGAAATATTGCACCAAAGTGGTAGGAATAAAACTAAGGTTTTTAAGTAAACGCCTTGTACCTGTTGTATAGCATGACTCGGCTGTGCTGGTCTTTCCATTGTTGAGTTTGAACATGTCGAATAGGGCAAATAGGCCATGCCCATCATAGGCTCTCCACTCCTATCATTTGTCCTGGAGAGTCCCTGAGATCCCATCAAATAGTCATATCCTTCCATCTGGGGAATGTGAGTGGACAGGGTACTGGAAGCTGAAGTGGTGGAGTCAGGAGCCAAGGCCATAGTGTTATTGGCCAGTGACGAGCATAAATGATTATTTGATGAGAAGATGTGAGCAGTAGAATGACTGTGTGAGACTGACATCTAAATGGACAAGAGATGATAAATAAGCAAATATCTATCCTGTAGCTAGAAAAGTACAAATATTTTAATGGTCAAATTTAGTTCTGTGAAAATGCGAGAACTCTCTCAATGCAGGTTTATGAATACAAATTCAATTTATATTAGTTGTATTTCCAAGTCGTTGTTAAATAGAATGAAATAAATTAGAGATGTGAAAGGAACTCACCTTTAATTTAATTCTTCGGTACACACTTTACTCACACACACTTGCACCCAAACTGCACTGGTCTGTTCACAAAATCCGTTATGATCCAGGTACTCAAGTGATCATGACACCATCATTTCCTCTGTCACAACCCCCTTCTCTGTCTCTTGCTCTTTGCATCACACACTGGCCCTTCATGAAATGTTTAAGTGCAGCCACATATCATATATATCACACGTCACAAAAAAACATCCCAACGTCTTATTATATATTTTTTTAAGCCACAAATTCTCTTGTCTGGAAAATCCATTATACTGTATGCAATTTTGTTGTAGTTGCAGCTTCCTAATCAGTAAGATTAAAACTAATAAAACATGCAAGGTTAGATTCCCAAGCTGCAGTCATTAAGGATTAAATGAATGCACTAAGGATTAAAAAAAATGAATCATTCATATATATTAAAACAATTTCATTAATAATAATAATATACTCCATACTGCTATGTGTATCGGAATACAACTGGCAACCCAGTTTCTGTACAGATAATTCTGACAGGTCAGAGAAATAGATGAAACTTTATTGAACCTGTGATAAATTGAATAGCACTTAAATATTCTGACAAATTAAACTGGACTCCAGATATTGTCTTTTTAAATGCATGCATTACCGTATTTTATTAATTTTTTGTGTGTAAAAAACAAAGTGGCCCATATTTTCTATAGATTATGGATAATCAGGTCATTGATCTTTCTAACATGGTCTCAATTATATTTTTACAATAAAATATATTGCATATATTAATGTATGCAATAATTATAATGAATATTTATAATTTAATAAAGAGCTAATATGCAATAACAATATTTTACTTCGATTTTAGACAACAAACAGACATACAAATAAATTATGCACCCTTTTAACAGTTCTGCAGTCTTTTATTCAACAGCCACAAAAACGTATTGTGGATTTACACCATTTCCTGTAAAGAAACAAGAAGACGTGTAAGTAAAGAGAAGTAGACATCAATTCTTCATGTTTAAAGTACTCACTATGGCAAATTTTGTATAATTTTGATAACAAGAACTGTCAACTTTTTAAAGTGCTAATCAGAACATGGCATAACATTACAATGTGACTAATAAGAAGTGTTTCAGATTTTGTGTATACAAATTCTAATCCTTATTGTGTTTGGACCATGTGTTGCTGTTGTTAAGTCTGTCCAGCGTTTTCTTTATTTTCATTTAATTTTTCATTATTCAGCT
The DNA here is from genome assembly GCA_028566295.1 of Liobagrus marginatus. Lineage (NCBI taxonomy): Eukaryota > Metazoa > Chordata > Actinopteri > Siluriformes > Amblycipitidae > Liobagrus > Liobagrus marginatus. Next base: position 7,849,429 of record JAOUQX010000036.1, read on the forward strand.
TTTGTCAGTGCAATTTCTAATCATCTTTTCTTAAAACTCATGTCTTTAAGGTTCAGCATATAAATTCGGGTTAAAAAGAGAAAACCTACAGAGTACAGCCAGTCACTGAAGTTGGACACGCGAGTAAAGACTGTTGGTTTGCTGTACAGGTTGCAGTTTACAGCAGAGCCAAAGCTGACTACACCATGAACCCTCCAATGGCCATCAGTGAAGCAGTTCAGAGGCCCACCAGAATCACCCTGGAATGTTTAAAATGGCCCACAGGTTCAGAAGTTAACTCATAAACTATAAGGAAACTGAATTGTCAATGCTTGGAAAAGATTTGTACCTGGCACCCAGAGGTCAAACCATCTCCTCCAGCACACACCATGGTTGTTTTGACTGCACTGCCCCACCATTGAGGAGTTGAGCAAACAGAGTAATCCACCACACCGATGGGCGCCTCCTGCAGGATGTCTGGCATATACCCACCAGCTGAGGATGGGGTAATATAAAACAAGATATTACAAATTAACAATCAATTTTGATATCATTTCTGCTCGTAGGTGTGGATTTAAAAATGCATAAGTAATTAGACTTATACTGTAAAAGGTATTTGCACTACAAAAATTGCTAATTTTTTTTTTTTAGATTTATAAATATACAATACTTAGTGAAGCTTCAACTACTCTATTTAAAGTATCAGGCAAAAAGGTTAAGGAACCAAAAGTTACTAACTTGCCAACTTGCCATAGCTAGTCTTGTTGGAGTCTTATCGCTTAGTCATTTGGAGACTATGGTGGTGACCATAAGGAATACAAATTTAATTTTAAACTTTTTAATGTTTATTTAGATTTTTTTTTGTATATCTCCAAAGTTATATTGAAATTGGCTACTGTGTCTATTGTTAAAAGCACTATACAAAAATAATTGAAATAAACTTGAACTGCAATCATTACAAACAGATTTTATCTTAGAAAACAAAACATTTATCAAACAAAATGATTGTGTTGGTGTAAAAAAGCTTTTCATACTCACTAGCTAGAAGTCCCCATCCAGTTACATAGCAAGTAAAGCCATTGGGCAAAATTTGTCCAAGATAAGGCAGCTCTGCAATAGCTACAAACCCATTATTATATACCGGAGAGTCCAACTTCATCAAAGCTATATCATTTCTGATGGGAATAAAACTCATAAGCACATAACCTGTCACAGTGTGCAGTTCCAGAGTAATACGTGTCACATTAAACTGTTACAACCAGGAAGTGGATTATTTTCCTATAACAACATGTCCTGAAGTTTTTATACAACAGCATTTGACCGTATCTATAATATCAATAAGTATGCATTTTTACTAGTTAAATTATGCCACATTTAAAAGAAAAACGATTTATTGGTCTGGTATACAAGTCCTTATGAATAAGTTGTTACTAGAGAAACAATTGTGTCATGAACTAACACAATAATATGAAGTTACCATTTGAATTACAGCTGGACTTACTGTCAGAGCTGCTGTTCTAGATAATAAACCATTTGACTAATCACTCAAAAGTTCCAAAAAGGGTTATAATTTACTTTAAAGCAAATATGATATGACAATTATGTATTAAAAAAAAACATTGTGTTCACCCATTTGCAAGATCTTCAGTCCAGCCAGGATGAATTTTAATCCTTGTCACAGCACGAATCTGCTCACGGCCTTCAGGCTTAATTAGATCATAATCCCCCAAAACCACTTGGTAACTCTTCACGTTCAAACTAAGTAATAGAAAATTCATTTTTGTACTGTGCACATTTAGGAATTTGTAATATGTTCCATATTAAGTGTATAGTGCTATGTTCCATTAATATTTACATATTAACAGTTTATACATTTTGTAAAACCTATATTTTGTAGTCTAGAAACACACACACACACACACACACACACACACACACACACACACACACACACACACACACACACACACACACACAATTTATAGGTATCAAACAGAAAAGGCCTCACTCAAGGATACAGTGGGCTGCAGTCATTATGTAATTTGCACTAACAAGGGAGCCTCCACAAATGTGAGCGAAGTGACCCGAGTTCCAGTTGTCAAACTGCAGTGATATCTGCAATCACACAGAAAGAGTAAAACACAATATTACAATAAAATTGCAATATTCAACACTTATCATCAGCGGTTTAAACACTACCCGTTAAACCCTGGACAGACAAATAGCCATGCCATATGGATATTAGAAGAAATACCAAATCTAATCCAGTGTGATATTCCCTTTTTCAGAATGTTGCTATGCGATTGATTACCTGCCATTTCCATGTATTTGGATGAGCATTTGAGCCACCTACAACCTTCCCAATTCCCTCATTCTTCACTGCTTGTTTGGGAATAGCAGTTGCACTTTTGGGAAAAGCTGCAGAGATGACTCCTGCAAAAACACAAATCCTTTAGAGCTACTAAGTAAAAAAGATAACTGATACCAAATGGCACATTAAAATAACTAGACGGCTAAAGCAGCTATTTTTTTCTGTATGAAAAGCACAATGTATGTGTGTTACCAAAACAGCTCAAGAGTATCGCAAGGTGCATCATGTTGAATTGAATGATTTTCCTTCAAGAATTACCTTATATTTATATTCCTGACCGGAGTCCAGTTTCTCTGACACAGGCAGGGCTTATTTACACTGCTATGTTTAGATCATGATAAACCAAATTGTGCGGTAGCTTTCTAAAGGGTTTCCTTGTTTTTATTGGACAAAGACACAAGACTCAAGGCTGTGAAACGGTGCAGCTGGACCTAGATTGGTACTTTTTATTTATTTAAATATACATTTAAGAAGTAAATTTAAGTACAGTTTTTATCCACAAGCCATCAGGCTTCTCAACACGAACTGAAACATTTGAAAAACACTCACACACTCATGCACCGTCACTTTAACACTGAACACTTTGTCATTGGAATTCTGTTTCACATCATCTATTGATCCACCATTCAATGCTGCTAATATTTACACTAGACACTTTACTGTAGTAAATAATGCTGCTAGTTTAACTAAATGCTGCTATAATTATTTAATACATTGCCATATGTTGCACAACCGTCGGCGCTATGTTCTATGTTGTATGTTGTATGTATCTGTCCCATAGAATATTGTATGTACTTTCTGCTCTGCACTGTCTGTACTTGTTGCACTCTGTGTTGTATGTAGCTCTTTGTTGTCCTGTTGTGTGTTATGTGACTGTGTTATGTGTAGCATCATGGTCCTGGAGAAACGTTGTTTCGTTCCATTGTGTATTGCAACAGCTGTATATGATGTAACGACAATAAATCTTCTTGAATACATTTTATATCTGAACACTCAAACAATATAGCAGCTGCACAGATATATCAAAATTTTGTGTGTAAGAAACATTGATGTGGCTCTTATTTTCCATGGATTTTCACAAGCATTTACGTTTAAAATATGTTTATTTATTTTAGAATAAAATATATTCATGTACGATATAGTTAATATACGATAACATTACTTTACATCGATTTTAGACAACAAACGAATAAATTATGCACCCTTTTAACATTTCTGAAGTCTTTTATTCAACAGCCACAAAAACGTATTGTGGATTTACACCATTTCCTGTAAAGAAACAAGAAGACGTGTAAGTAAAGGGAAGTAGACATCAATTCTTTATGTTTAAAGAAATTACTATTGCAAACTTTGTATAATTTTGGTAACAAGAACTGTCAACTTTTTAAAGTGCTAATCAGAACATGGCATAACATTAAAATGTGACTAATAAGAAGTGTTTCAGTTACACAAATTCTAATCTTTTTTCTGTATCGTGTTGTTTCAGTCAGTCCAGTGTTGTCTTTATTCTCTATGGAACTCGCTAGGGCACCTGCTGTAGAACAAAACTAAGACCTCACACCAAACCAAACTGTACTAACAGATCCTAGAATTGTTCCCAGTTTAAAAAATCATGCCCACAAATTAATAAACCATACCCACGAGTTTCCAATCCGCGCTGTTTTGTAAACAGTAAAAATAAAAAAAATTTTATCCTTACCCACAAATTCATAATCCGGGCCCATGTGCTTTTACAGTCTGTTCTCACCATAATGCAGAATGTACTCACAGATTTGTGGCCCCTCTCTCCTTTTAGAAAGCCAGCTCACCAACCCGACAATCTCTCGAAAAGTTGACAGTTACATCATCCAACGCTCTATCATTTTTATTTATTAATTTTTTTGACAAACAAAGGAAATTCTCCATTTGGTAAAATAACATTTAAACACACAGTGGGTGTGTTCTGTTCCTGCTTCCTAAAATGAGTGAGGGGGCCACAAATCAAACAAATTAAATTTGTCACCCTAAAGGTGGTTGTGCAGACAAATATCCCTGACCAAAAAGGCATGCAGTATGCCATCACCATTGCAGGTGAGAGCACACTCTGCATGGAGCATGGCATCCACTGCTCTCCTGGCTAAGGTGTCCTTCCAAGAGGGTTGTGATGTGGCAGGCTTGCTTTCGCCAGAGACGTTTATGTGATTGTATAGCCTGGATCTCCTGGCGACTCCTGGATCGTTAGTGGTTGCTTTCTGGAATGTCCTAACTAGCTTCACATTTTACCAGGCATTTGCATGGCATAATGGGCAATGTGTCCACAAATGTTCTTTCATGAATCGGTGTCGAGTTCCGTCATCAGGGTTACTTATGTGACCATTTCCTGAAACATTGCATCACCTGGCCTTGCTCCTAGCATGCCTGAACAAGCCATTGGCTTCAAGATAAAAGCTCACCTGGCTTAATATGCAGGCACACAACACTGATGATGCACTGCCACCGGACAGCGGATTAGTTTCAGATATTTGAGCACGCTGGAGGTGTCCCCAAAGGTGTTGTTTCACTACGCAGTATCTCGTTCTGTTTTTCTGGAATGGGGTGTACATACTGTATGTAACTTGAGCTTTTTGCTTCCATTACAGAACAAAGTGCACGAGAATGCAAAAAATCTGAGCGATGTATTAAAGTTAAAGTTCAGTTTATTGGTCACATGCACATCATACAGTGAAATGTTTTTATTCCGCATATCCCAGCATACAAATTTGAATGCTGGGGTCAGAGCGCAGGGTCAGCCAGAATGAACAGCGCCCCTGGAGCAGGTGAGGTTAAGGACCTTGCTCAAGGACCCAATGACAGTAGCTTGCCTGGTGCAAGGCTTGAACCCCTGACCCTCTGAACACTGACCCAGTGCCTTATACCATTGAGCCACCATCACGCATTACAATACTATATTACAATAGAATGGAACTGTATTAGTCACAACAAATAAATATAACAGATGATGATGCACTTAAAATAGAACCATTTCCAAATCATTAAATAATTTTTTAAACAAAGGAATCTGGGAGATGGTGGCTTTCAGTGTTCTGCAAAATCTTAAAACTTCGAATTGTGTTTATAATAATGATTTGAAAATGATTTCATTTGGAAGATATTATTGAAGTTTTGAGTTAATTTTATTTGTATTGCTCTATTCAAGCATTACATGTTGACTAATATGCATCTCAGTATAAAAACAAATGAATACAATATTAGCAATAACAATAAGATTAAAAGCAATCTTAAAAATCAACGAAGGATATGCTAAGGCAAACAAGTGTTTAAGTTGTATTTTAAAAACAGAATACCTGACATACGTGGTTAAGATATTATAGAGTCTTAGTGCTAATGCCACAAATGCAGGATCCCCTTTCTGGCTTAACTTAGTCCTGGGTGTTTTAAGTAAAGTTTGGGTTGTTGATCTCAGTGGTTTTCGTGTCTGATGCTCAATTAACAAAATTCCTAAGACGGTGCAAGGCAGTGCAGAGATTTATATACTAATAAAAGAAGCAAGCTTAAAATCAATCCGGTACTGTACAGGAACTTTGAGTTAACTTTTTAATTTGGAAGACAAAGTTTAGAGACCGGTAACATATTCAGTTATTTTATTTGAGGTCCTGAAAAGTGAAACATTGAATAAAGTTGAATAAACTGTTTCACACTTTTGAGTAGAGTTTACTCATTTTAGTGGTGTAGGTAATGCTTCTTTGGGAGTATAGTGTACAATACAGTTCATGCAGAAAGTGTGTTGGCAAAAGAAATGAGAAATTAATAGGTTGATAAATTTGAAAACCTTAGGACCATTTACAGGTAATTTGAAAATCAAATTTTTATGTAAATGTAAATAATAATGTGTATTATGTACCACTTTATATTTACATTTACAGCATTTGGCAGATGTAGTTATCCAGAGTGCCTGGCCTTTATGAGAGCAATTGAGGGTTAAGGGCCTTGCTCAGGGGCCCAGCAGTGGCAGGTTGGTTATGGCCAAATGAACTCATAATCTCCCGATCAGCAGTCCAACACTGCTTATCACTAAGCTACCACTTGCGCATCTATTATATATTTATCTACGATAAAAAGAAAATATGGTACAAACCAAGTGCATTTATCTACTTCGCTGTGAAACTAGCGGAATGTGAATACAACATGTACTCCGTGTGTTGTAAATGTGTGTTATATTAAGTAAACATCTCCTTGTGCTTATGGTCTTAGTGAGAGCTGGGCCCGCTGTAGAATTTCAGTTTGGATTTGAGGATAATTAGGATTTTCCAGCAGAACCTGTGAGAACAAAGCAGCCGTTACATACAGTCGATACATACATTACCCCTAACAAATTAACAGTCTTAAAATCAATTTATTTACAGAGTAGATTTCAGCACAGTGGGTAAGTACGCGTCTTACAAACGGACATTAATTTATTCCACGCTTTGGACCAGTCTCTATATATTTCTCCTACTACAGTAACATGATGCCTGCTTTCACTAAGTAAGTCATACAAACCTGATGACAGACATCAATAGCCTGTGTGTAATTCTTGTACTTCAGATAATTGAAAGCGAGTCTGAAGCCTGTGATGAGAACAAAATTAGTCATTAGTGATATCTGGTGTCAGAAGTAGATTGACACAAAAAATCTCTATTTAAACTGAAACAAATAAGGCAGAAGCATATACTGTAATAAAAAATATGCTCTACATATAAATACATTATATATAGACTAAACAGCCGAACATAAAGTAACAAACATAGTCATGGCATGATATAAAGTTTTGATTGATCAATGACCGTAAACACTTTGTGCTGAGATATAATCCCTACCGATTGCAGGATCTGTACAGTAGCTGTATTTCCAGGCCAGCTCGTATTGCTCAGCAGCATCTTTGAACCTCTGATCATTCTCCATTATGAAGCCTTTATACTCATATGCCTTACAGCATGACTGAATAATACAATGCGTGCAGAAATGGATAAAAACAAAAAAAAGTCATTTACATTGAAACAATTGTTACTTTATAAATCTAAAAGAAGAACCTACGTGTGATGTTCCACCTAACAAACACACACGGTGAAACTTTTGGAAGAAAATATTACTGCTACATAACATTTTTTACCTTATTGTTTTGAATGCAGTCATCCAGAAGCTTATCAGCATTGGCATATTTTCCAACTTTGATGTACATGTCAGCAAGGAGCAGACAGCTTTTCTCAACATTCTCAGCAATGTCAGGGTACCATTGCATCTTGCTGATCCTTTTTAGGAAGTTTCTTGCTTTGGGAGGCTGTTTGAGTAGCAGCAGTGCCTGAGCTACAAGGAGCAATGAGGTCTCCAACATCACCTACAGCCATGGAGAGAGCTAATAACTCCAACCCTCACAGCAGAAGACTGTACATCGCCCATTGGAACACACACAAACACAGAGTAAAATGCAGCGCTACCTGACCCTAAAGCGACAGTACACGGTAGCGGATTACCTGAACACAGTGACTGACCCCCAACACAGATCCACA
>JAOUQX010000036.1:8012702-8023197 GCA_028566295.1 Liobagrus marginatus
AAACCAGGCACTGCTCATCACCTGTCCAATACATTCCCAACAGTGAAGCACGGTGGTGGCAGCATCATGCTGTGGGGTGTTTTTCAGCTGCAGGGACAGGACGACTGGTTACAATCGGGGAAAGGATGAATGCGACCAAGTACAGGGATATCCTGGACGAAAGCCTTCTTCAGAGTGCTCAGGACCTCAGACTGGGCCGAAGGTTTACTTTCCAACAAGACAATGACCCTAAGCACACAGCTAAAATAACGAAGGAATGGCTTCACAACAACTCCGTGACTGTTCTTGAGTGGCCCAGCCATAGCCCTGACTTAAACCCAATTGAGCATCTCTGGGGAGAGCTAAAAATGGCTGTCCATCAACGTTTACCATCCAACCTGACAGAACTGGAGAGGATCTGCAAGGAGGAATGGCAGAGGATCCCCAAATCCAGATGTGAAAAACTTGTTGCATCTTTCCCAAAAAGACTTATGGCTGTATTAGATCAAAATGGTGCTTCTACTAAATACTGAGCAAGGGTCTGAATACTTAGGACCATGTGATATTTCAGTTTTTCTTTTTTAATAAATCTGCAAAAAAGTCAACATTTCTGTGTTTTTCTGTCAATATGGGGTGCTGTGTGTACATTAATGAGGAAAAAAAAGAACTTAAATGATTTTAGAAAATGGCTGCAAATATAACAGAGTGAAACATTTAAGGGGTCTGAATACTTTCCGTACCCACTGTACATGTCAACATGGGCGTTTTGGTAAGGTGTCCATAAATCTTCGGCCTTATAGTGAATGTTGACTTTCATTTGCCAATTCTGCAAACAAATACATATCATTACAGAGAGACTGAACAAGAGTAAGATTCTTTCAGATGTTTTAATGCCACTATATGAGATTTGCTTCATTATTTGCTCAGTAGTACATTTCTGCCATTTACTCAGCTGGATAATGTTATAAGGCTGTTTGTTGCTCAGTGCCTGAAAAGCAGATAAATGAACTTTTAGTGTGTGGGTTTATTAACCTTACTTGTATTAGGTACAGTATGTGGGCCTGTCCTGTGACTCAGGATTTAATGCATTCAGCATGATTCCATCTTTGGAAAGCTCCACATTTAATGCATTAGTGAAGAACAATACACGTTGCCCCAGGAGATTCGCACTGAGCGTTCGGGACGCTGTTAGTTACATTATAGCCACTAGCCAAGGTCTGTCTTACATTAACATTTGCATTTATGGCATTTGTCAGACGCCTTTACCCAGAGCGGCTTCCATTTATCTCATTTAACCAACTGAGCAGTTTAGAGTTGCGGGCCTTACTCTGGAGCCCAGCAGTGGCAGCTTAATGCAATTGAACCCAAGATCTTCCGACCAGCATGCAAACACCTTAACCACTTTTCTTTCTCTTCATAGACACATAACAGCTTAGACGTGGATTTAAATCCTTACTGAGCAAAAGCCAGCGTTAAAAGTGGAAGGCCATGCTGAGGAAGTCCCAGATACAACCTTAGGAAGAAAACTTGAGAAGAACCAGAGCCACAGTGCAATCCCATGACAATTCTGCTGGGTTGATATTATAAATTAGAATTAAAAATGATTTCATTCTACATTTAGTGATTTCATTACATTTACCTTACCATCTGCTGAAAATATATGTTTCCCAAATACCAGGCATGCTCAAGTCCTTACACTAAGCCCCTCTACACTCACAGAGGGGAACACTATTCATGGTCAATGGACTATGATACATGAATGCTTAACTTCAGCTAGTGCAATAGAGGGACTATAGCAGAAAAAAGCGCAGCTGGAATTTAAACATGATTCTTAGTTATACTGAATGCAATCATGCTACATTTAGTGCAGGCACTTTGGAGAAACATCAACATAGTGTAGGGAATGCAATACAAATACAAAATTAAAATAAATGTTCGACAGTAATTGGAATTTTAAAAACGGCAAGGAAACAAGAAGATATTTTACAAGTTATTGAAGCCACCCGCACCGGGTAATTTATGTCTCAGTAAAAGGAGTTTTCAAGCTATTTAGGAATATATATATATTAAGTAGCTCCAGTGGACCAGTATGGAGGGTCTTACAGTTATGTGCATATTTGAGTTTTCAAAACATATGACATTGCTGCGACTAAAATTCTATAACAGTGTCAGTATAGTATAATAACAGTATAATAAGATGTTCCTCTGGATAAGACGAGGTGTTGTGATGACATCTAACAAGCCATAATGTTTTAATCGTTGCATAATGGTTTTTAAACAACTGCATTTGCAGCTTAAAAAGGACACATGTAAAATTAAATTAAAGCTCTAAAGTTCAGCGCTTAAATAATTCTCTGTGATATTTTGGTCTGGAAGTTTAATGAATCGTCGTTCTGATAATCTAACACTGCAGAAACTAAGCACACTAAATTACACTTTACTGACGGTCCAAAGAAAAGAAAAACAGCATGGCGTCAGCAGAATGTAGTAGGTAAGCAGGTGTCTTTGTGAGAAAGCTTGTCACCAGGTACATTTAGTCTGATCAGCTGGGAGTCTGGAGAATATGTGTTCTGGTCAGTGGGGCAGAAAATAGAAGACGTAGGATTCTAATTCCCTCTGTCAACACCAGCTCACCAATTCACTAAGAGACTTACACTGCGTCCACCATAGTGAGGGTGTGCCTACTCCGTACTGTACAGTCCACAATGACTGTAATGGCTGTCTCTAATAGAGGACGAATTATGGCACACTGCGCATTACTTGGGTTATTAAACCATAAACTCCATTTGACTTTTCCAAACACAAAACAAAGATGTCTGCGTGTGAATTATGCAAGCGTAGTCAGAAAACTTTAACCAGTTATCATCATCCCAAGATGCAGGGGGATGCGATGGGATGGGATAGGGTAGGAGGTCCAACGACATGGGATTAGGCATACGTGAATTAACTACTTTAAATTGCCCATAGGAGTGAATGTATGTGTGAATGGTTGTCTGTATCTAAGTGTTAGTCCTGTGATTAACTGCTGATTGTACAGGATGTACCCTACGTCACACCCTAAGTTATCTGGGATAAACTCCAGCGACCCCACGACCCTGAACAGGATAAACGCTAGATTATGAATCAATGATTATGAATATAAATGTGCATAAAGTTAAAACCTTGAATATTGCTCCAACAGTGACAGAAAAGTATTGGCGCTCCCACATTCAAATGAAACATTATTTCATTTTCTTTTGATTGTTCTTCTAAATGTCCAAAAATGTACAGTATTTCTGGAGAATTTGTTAAATCTTAATAACTAACTTACAGTTATAATAACTTAAGCTCAGAACCACATCTCAGGATATCATTATGCTGTAAATTGCCTCTGTTTTGCACCTTTCTGAAGATAATACTAGTGTACTTGTCAATCCAAATGTCTAGGCGTCTTGTTACAAATGTGTTGTAACAACTTGGAAATGGCGTGTGTTAACTCTGCAACAAGAAGTATTATTCTTAAATAGAATCCTGATACCCTGGTTTGAAGGCCCTCATTTAATATGCAGTCACTGTTAAATGGATGCTGTTCTTCCTTCCAGTGACACATTCCCCTGGCTGTAGCGATAACCTGCGACTAAAGCAGCCACAGAATGAGAGCATTGCATAAGAGCACGTCTGCTGTTGTAGAGGTGACCAAAGCAACACGGTGCCATGGCAACGCCTGCAGCCCCTGGGAAGCCAGTAGGGCACCTGAGCCCTCTTTCACAGACAGGAGAACTTTAATTAATCCTGTTTGGCCACATGGTGTGTTACATAGCGTAGCACTATGTGTCTGGCTTAGGAAATTTAGCGGAACTTATGAAAAGGTGGACTGGTCCAAACAAGGGCTGCGAGACTGTGAAACGCATTTTTCCTTTTGCTTTTAAATGAAAAAGACAAAAAGATTATGACGGTTTGCATATGCAATTTTTTCTTATTTAAAGATGGAAGCTAGCACATGAACAAGACAGGTTAAGCTAGCAAGCATAACTTACACAGGTAGAGCTAGCGACATAAACAATACTTGCACAAGGGTCGGCAAAACATGGGCAACACAGTCACGAACATGCAACATACAACCAAACAATGTCTCACCCTGAACAATGGCACACACATGGTCTTTATACACCACAAACAGGAAGTCCAAACCAGGAAGTATATGACAGGAAGTGATGCGGCAGTGAGTTCGAGTCCATTGTTCAGGGCATGCACTCCATCTAGTGGATGGGGGTCGGTACTGCCGTCACAGAGTTACAGTATAAAGGGTAGAAACTGGCAGTACACACAAAGGTTATAGCTCCAAAGTCTTCATTGTTTTTAAAGTGAAACAAATCTTTATGTTGCTAAATGAATAGCTAAACATCTTTTCTATATTCGTGAAATGGTAAAACTATTAACCTCTTAGCATAACAATTGGACTATCAGGCAATCCCTAGCGTCATATTGTTTAATTTAATAGTTCTCGTAGGCAGCTTTCATTCATAACTGTGCATAATTACTGAGAGGAAATTGGAACAGCATCCACAGTTATCGTTTGATTACCAAAGCAACATCATAGAGGATGTGGTTGCTGTGTCTGCCTAATCAAAGTCTGCCCCCTCCATAGGCACACACACACACACACACAAACACACACACACACACACACCTATGTACACATGGCTCACTATTGAACATGGCTCCCTGTGTGAGTGTCAAAGTTGGACATGACATTTACAACAGCTCCTCCTTTTCCCACCTGCTGTTTAACAATGCTCTCACTGCTGATAGCACTACCTAAAATCCCTATGGACTTTAACTTAGGTCCATCTTCACCTGGTGTTTTGTGTTGGTCAATTTTGAAAGAACCGTAGAAGTCATTGAGACAGAATTTCCTTTGATGTTTAATTTTCATTTTATTTCGGTGTGTAATGTACCAGGATCTGTTCTTTCTTTAGGTTTTGAACCTCTTCCTGGCTTTGCTGCTCAGCTCTTTCAGTGCGGACAACCTGTCAGCACCAGATGAAGACGGTGAGCTGAACAACCTGCAAATTGCAATAGGTCGCATCCAAAGAGGAATCCTGTGGCTGCGTAGGGCCCTGTGTGATTTCTTCAATGGCAACTTTAAGCGAAGGCGTCAGAAGGCCAAAGAGGCAAAGGCCATGCTGAAGTTAAAGAGGCTCGGCCAGCAGGCCCAGAGGGCTGAGGGCAACGGCACAGCAGGGGTCATAGGTCGTGCTGGAGATAAGTGCACTTCACCGGATGACAGCTACATGACCAACGCCAGTCTGACCATCAGTGTGCCTATTGCACCTGGAGAGTCGGATGTAGAGTTTCCAGATGAGGAGGACGATGACGATGAAGCTAGTGAGAGTTCTGATGAAGAAAAGGAAGAAGAAACCAAACCGGTGAGTAAGATGTATAACCATGATCACACACTTCAGGAAGTGCATTGATGGTCCACTGTACATATTACATTGTCAGGCCAGGTTGCTAAGTAAGGACTTTCTTTAATTAAGTAACACTTTTGGGTGTGCTGCTTTAAAATAATAATCATCAAAAGAAATGATCAGCTGTGGGTGCTCTTTAGGGTAAAGCTTCAACAAATCAAGATTATAAAAATATTTTTCAGCAATACACGTCTCTGAGTTATGAATGAGTTGTGAATCATCACTCAGACTATTTACAGTATACATCAATGACTTCATTTATCCAGTGCCATTTCATCTAAACATCGAAAGTCATGTATATGAAGTCGGTCGGTGTGTAAACCCCAGCCTTCAGCTGAACATACCACAGCTGTACTGTCCACACTGGACGAATTCCAGACTCTAAACTGGCTAATTCATTAGTTGCCTCTTCAATACAGTATGTGGCTGCTGGAAACCAAGTGCACTTGACACACTGCAATCCACCCTGTCACAGAGGTGAGAGCCACTCCACATTATACCTGCAAAGCACTAGTCAGTCTGATGCCCACGTTCGTTAATGACTTTTAATTTATAACAAGTGCTCGAAGTTAGACTGCTTTTGTGGAGTTTCCTATTCTGTACATGTTTTCACACTAATGTTCTCATTAGAATAGAAGCATGTGTGTGGCGTCTCCCAGACTGGTTGAACAACCGTCACACCAGTCTACACACGTTCTTTAATTCACTCTTCAAAGACTTGCATTGAATTCATCATCAGCTGCTCTTGAAATGACTTTAATATTGCTCAACAATGAGCCGACTGTATTCAATCACCACATCACAACTTTTCTTTCAGACGTAGGGTCATTTGGAGGCCGGCTGGAAACAAATAAACCACAAATCCCCACCTGATATCTGTTTGCCTAACATGCTATTGACTGATGCTTATCAACAGGTTAGGTTTCCCTGATTTGAATATATTACTTTTTAGCCACCTGCGCCAGTGGACAATAAGTGGCTCAGTAAACAGGATAGTGGCTTATTGTGTTTTGTTAGTTCTCCAGATCCTTCAACACAAACGACAGGTGCATATTGAATCTGTTAGCACATATGCAAAAAAGTGATTAAATTATTAGAAAATGCTCCTTTTCAAGCATGTAATCACATGATTCAAAGAAGTGTTGTAAAGGGAACCCCTTCAACTCATGAAAAAACCCCAACCTGTGTAACCAAACCCCTGGGTACTGTTTCTGTTGTTAGGTTCATTACAACCTATTATTATCATCAAGGTTATTATATCACTTCCTATAATACTGTGCTCATAAAATAACTATATTACACTGATGAAGTAACTAGAATGTATGTAGTAAAAGAATGTAGGTCTAGAAATTACTCCGGTACCAGTATCAGTATCAGGCCCAATATTCATTAATGTGTTGTGCTTGTAATATTCCAACATTACGAAAAAGAAAAAAAAGATAAAATAGGTTCAGTCATCGTTATCAGCGAGTACGAGAAAAAACGGTACTCATACTCGATTCTTAAAAACTGGTATCGGTTGATCCCTACTAGAATTAATATAAACTTGATACAACTAAATACAACTAATGAAATATTTTAAGTCCAAATTAATTCCCAACAAATAAACCGCCAAATATTACTTTATACATTTTAATGTATCATTTTTATTTAATTTATTTAATATTTAAAATCTAATTTTAAGGTATGACAATATTCAGCTAGTGGGCAGCACGGTGGCAGAGTGTTTAGTACTCTGGCTTCCCAGCAAGCAGGTCATGGGTTCAATTCCCACCCAGGGTGTTTCTGTGTGGAGTTTGCATGTTCTTTGTGTGCTTGCAAAGGCTTTCCCCAAGTACTCTGGTTTCCTCCTGCCTCCAAACACATGTGATTGGGCATAGGTGAATTAACTACTCTAAATTGTCCATAGTAGTGAATGGCTGTCTGTATCTAAGTGTTATCCCTGTGATTAACTGCTGATTGTACAGGGTGGATCCTGCCTCAAACAGTAAGTTAGCTGGGATAAACTCCAGTGCCCCTGCAACCATGATAAGCACTAGATAATTTTTTTCTTCACAAACACCAATCTGTGATTTCATATACACTTCTTCAGTTCGAGTAACTGATTCAGCTTTCCGGTGGAATGTGGAAAGTGCCATATACACTCAGTGAAAGTAACCACATGACTGTGTCTAATTCCAAACAGCTAATTCATTAGTTGCATTTGCACTGTGGTTTGTGTGCAATAGCAGGAAATAGCACCAAGATGACCACAAACCTCAATGATGTGAAACGAAGTGTGTATTTAAACTAATCACCCTTTGCTAAAATACAAACCGTCTCACTGTACCGTAGCCAAACAAGAGAAGGCTGCTTCGTTTTTTTTTCCTTCTTCCTACCTATCTTGCCCACTCTGCAGCTTCGAGGCAGTGCACGGCTTTCTCCTTTCCTGGCAAAAGAGAGCCACAGATAGGGACCCTAATAAGTGGCTATCAGACAGACAAAAGCTTTCACTCCACATGAACTGCTATTCGAAACACCAACGCAGAAAGCCTATTTTTTCCGTGCTTTGTGCTTTCAGCAGACCGGTCTCCTGACCTCTAAATAAATAAATAAATAAACAAACAAAACATTATTCAAAGAGAAAAAAAATAGCTGTCTACATTGCTGGAACAAATGATTGTCCATTTATTTAGTTCAGAGCCTCTCCCTTGCTCATCATCACCTGGAATAGACTGTAAAAACTGATTGAGGCGGATTTATCTCATGGAACACACATTCGACAGTGGCATTAAAACTGTTTTCATGATGCAAATCTAAATTAACATCAGACTCTATTTTAATCCATATTGTTATGCTAGTCGATTGTAACATATCAAATGCTAACTGATGCAGTTGATACACCTTGACACAAGCACAGTTCATTGGGTCTGTAAATTGCAAACCGTTGAACTTGAGAGGTACAGAGCAGCTCTCCAGGGGTCAGATAACAAACCCACTCTCTTTTTATATAGCCATCAGCAGATCAGTGGCTCATTGGCCCCTGGCTGCCCCTGGCTCATGCCTGGCCTTCGGTTGAGCTCGCCAGTGTTCAGTGTCTTGGTGCATGTGTGTGATGTGAGAGATATGCTTCCAGTGTGCTTAAAGACTTCCTTCTTACAGATGCCCTTAGAGGGCTGCTTTCTTTTCAAAAAGGGTCATGTTGCTTAAAGGAAAAAAGACTTCTACTCGCAGAAGTTCCCTGGCACACGATGACCCTTAGATTTAGCCCTCAGTCACTTTGCAATCTCATATGCGAATATGCTAATAAGTGACATTTTAGTTGTTTGTAACCTACAGTAACGTGCAGTAAAAGCTGGGGAAACGCTTTAATAAAACCACCAAGTCGGTGGAGTGGCGCAGCGGTAGAGCACCTGCGCCGACATACGCTCAGTGCCGTTGCGCTGCGGGCGACCTGGGTTTGAATCCAGCCTGTGGCCATATCCCATTCCCCCCTCTCTCTCTGGCATTTCATTTCACTCTGTCCTATCACATAAAAGCCTGATAGATCTTTAAAAAAAATAAATAGACACCAAAAGTACTTGGAAATAACTAATTAATGGAATACTGCTGTTTCTATAAGACATAATTTTTACTATGAACTTTCCTTAAAATGGCCAGCACACCCACATTAGTGTTTCCTTCCCAAACATCATTACCACAGTTGGAAGATGAACGCATACCATTGTATAGAAGGAAACATTTCATTATTCCTTCACTGGAACTAAGCTCTCAAACCCTTTTCCAGCATGACAGTGCCACTGTGCACAAAGCCAGTGAGCTCCATGAAGACCTAAGTGTGATATTGTTTGTGTGGAAGAACTCCAGTGTTCTATACAGAGCCCTGCCCTACAGTACACCCACTGAACACCTTTGGGATGAACTGGAACACTAACTGCACCCCAGACTTCCTCACCCAACATTAGCGCCTGATCTAACTAATGCTATTGCAGCTAAATCTAAATCTGGTAAACTCCTCGTCAGAACTGTAGAGGTTATAATAGGAGTTGGAGTGAAACTTAATCGGGAATAGGATGCTAAAGAATACAAACGTATGTGATGGGCAGCCGTGCCAATACTTTTTTCCATATAGTGCATCTGAATAGTTATTCTTGCATGTTGCATGACTGGCCAAATAAAGTGGACATTATGTACAGTACATATATGCACGATTATGTTCTTTAAGGAAATAATCGCTGTTCATTCATTAGCAAAACACATCACATCATCATTGATTAGTTTTCTACAACAGAACTTCATGTCATGTTTAATTTCTTACATTCATATTATAATGAATTGATTAACAGAAAAATTTTGCCCGCATCTGGATTTACAAACTTTAATATTTATATAATTTATATTTTGATTATTTAAAAAGCGATATACGTTAATGTATATGTAAAGTTTAAAAATATGACTACAGTACATGTTTTATCGGTTGCACAGGCCACTGACAGTTGCTGTAAGGACACTCTTTTCAGCAGACGTATTTCAACATGGCAAATGCAATTTAAGCTTCCCTTTGGTGCATAATAGACAGCGATTTTAACATTTTCTGTAGAGTCAGAGTAAAAGCTACTTATATTTAAACCTAGTCCACCTGTCGATCCTCTGAACATAAGCTTGGCCTGGTTTTTGAAAGAAAAAGAAAAACAGCACTGTTTTTATCCTACGGTCATTTCAAGTGGCCATTTTAGAGCAAGTAAATAATGATACAACATACAAAGAGAGTCTAGACAACGACACTTCGGCCATATACAGTAGTGTATGTTCAAACGTTATAAGCAATATTTCTCTGTATTTCTGTAAGCGTCAAACTCAATTTAGAGCAATAACAGCAGAGTCACTTAAGTTAATGACGATTACCTTTTAGAGGCCTCGATTAAAAAAAAAAGCCTTATTTAGAACTACTAAAACTTCTGGATGTTCATTCTGTTTTCTGTGTTTCCTTTCTAAAATAACTGCAAATTAACACAGTATAGAGTATGTGATTACATATACATATACAATATATATATACAGTATATACGTATACAATATATATATTT
>JAOUQX010000036.1:8025221-8043112 GCA_028566295.1 Liobagrus marginatus
ATACTGTATATACATATACAATATATATACACCTATACAATACATGCAAAAATTATGAAATTAAAAGTAGCCCTGACACCAATTTAATTCAATTGTAGTTGTATAATGCTTTTAACAATAGACGTTTTCATAAAGCAGCTTTAAAGAATTTTTTTTTAACTGTTTTTTTAAATGGCAAGGAAAAACTACCTGAG
This sequence comes from Liobagrus marginatus, assembly GCA_028566295.1. Classification (NCBI taxonomy): domain Eukaryota; kingdom Metazoa; phylum Chordata; class Actinopteri; order Siluriformes; family Amblycipitidae; genus Liobagrus; species Liobagrus marginatus. The sequence continues at coordinate 8,025,416 of JAOUQX010000036.1, forward strand.
ATGAAACTGACACTTCACTTTAGAGCAGAGGCTCCCAAACCTTTTCATTACAGGACTCACCTAGACCTGTACAATCCATCACAATCCCCACAGTAATGTTTAAAAATGGAAATAAGGTGGAAAACGCATTATGATTTAGTAAACAGCAAATTGTTTCCCACTTGTAATATGAATGAAATATATAATCAATCTCATCTTCACAAGTGATGTCAACTGATGAAAAATTTTCAATAGAAAATTGAATTCAGTTAATCCCAGTTATACGCTGTGATTAATTAGAATTCATTCCAATTTTAAAAACTATGTGCAATGTTGAAATAAAAAAATGTATAACAAACAGGTTTATGAAAAATGTGTTTCACCCAGAGATGGTAATTTACATCAAACGTGTCGTTCTTCGGTTGAAGGACACTTTCTCACTGTAATAAAAGTACACTTTTAGTTATATTATGGAAGCGTGTTTTTTCTTCTAGATTAATCGCATGCGTTAACACGTTACCGTTGACCGCCCTAATTTTAACAAACGCTGCTCGGTCATTGAACGATGTATTGTACGTTACTGACGCAGACACTTGACCGTTCCAATGAATCAGACGATTTATTCATTGAGCCATTCAATGAATAATATGATGATTCAGTCTATTGATTCTTATGTGGTTTTAAAAACAGTTCCTAAAAAAAAGAATCTTCTCTTAAGAGTCGTTTGCTATTACTCGGACTTTCATCATAACGATAATTTAGCTACAGCCATGTGACTTGGTGCGACCTACCTTTTATCACTGTGCGACCCACAAGTGGTTCGTGAGCCACAGTTTGAAAACCACTGCTTAGAGTTTTGTGAACTCACACTAAAATGGACAAATGGACATTTCCTGCAGTAGAGGCTCTAAATATGTACAATGAGAAGGAGAAACATTACCAACAACAACTAGCAACAGCGCTGCATTTTGCTGATCAAACAGAAAGCCATTTGTGATCAGAGTGCCAGTGTAATCTAGGCCACTCTCCCCAGCTCCAGCACGTGACCGTACGCCGCCTGCACACCTGACTAGACATGTTTCTAAGCCAGCTGATGTTCGTCCTCACACTTTAATCTTTCTGTACACCTGTTCTGCCTCATTCTGTCCCCTCTACATCTTTTATCTTTTCATTTACCTGTACTCCACACCCTATCCACTCTTTTATCTTTTAGTGCACCTGCACCCCCCAATCTCTTCCACTGCTTTGGCTTCTCAGTGACTGTGTTCTGATGGTCCTATCTCCCCAGCGTTCTCGCTTTTCTGTACACTAAACTAATCCACCTTTTGCCTTCTTGGTATCCCCGAACTAAACACGGCATGATAGCCTTGGGGATAAGGGTGCAAAACATTCCATCTTACAATGACCTCCCTCTCTCTCTCTCTCTCTCTCTCTCTCTCTCTCTCTCTCTCTCTCTCTCTCTCTCTCTCTCTCTCTCTCTCTCTCGTTAGAACCACTAGGGACATGTATGACTAAATGGAAAGTGCCACCAACTTCACTCTCACGCCGTAGTGCATATATATATATACAGTATACGGTATATATACAGACACACACACATATATACATATACGTGCCTTGCTGTACATTCGCAAGTCTCAGAACTGAAAGATATTCTCTCAGTAGGTCTTTTAATTATTATGTTGCGGACAAAGCACTAAAATCTAACAGCTGTCACAGGAGGGTTGAGATCTGATGACTGCGAAGGCAGAAACATGTGATTTATAGAATTTTTATTCTGATAACACCAAACAGTGGGCCTTGCAGACGTGTGCTCTGCAGATAGGGGCAGAAATGGGTTAGTGCTGCAGAGGCAACTCTAGACCCATTTTTAGGGGAACTTTTTAAAATATAAACAAAAATAACCAAGAAATGCAGGACATGTTGCAAAAAATTTGATCCGAGTTTTTTTTTTTTTAGTTTTTGCTATTCTGCGCACACGTGATAGCGCATTGTTTGAACCTGTCTGTGCTGACGAAGTCAAGAAAATCACTTTCATAGGCACATAGGAGGTTATAGAAGATATTTTTGTTTTAATTGTTTAGTCTGCATTATTGCATTCATTGTCTACGGAAATTTGCCATCTCAAATTAGGTATCCATAGTACGAAACCCAGCACATGACACACGGCCAAAATATAAGATAACGTGGCAAACTAATTAGGGATTCGTAGTTGTTTTTCATTTAGTTAAATCGTGGGCTTTGATTTACTAAAACGATTTCTCCATATACTCTAGTTAATCATCATCATGCAGTTTATAATTCAGTATTGATCGGTCACGCTTGCGAGGGCTAAAACCCCCCTGGGATGAAATCCTAGAAGGTGTCCTAAAAGAACACATTTGATTCAATTGTATTTCTATAGTGTATTGAATTGTGACTTTTGTCACAACGCAGCTTCACAGGAATCCAGATATAGATTTAAATGTACAAGATAGAGGTGACCGAGGACACGAAATGAGGACCAAACTCAAACAGGAACCCATCCTCCTTTGGGTGACACTAGATTGGTCGATTATAACATATGTTTCTTCTAGTACTGTAGAGTCAAAGAGCACTAAGTGTGTTGAAATGAACTTAGGAGAGTTTTTCTTAGAGTTAAACATTATTAGTGTTTAAATGGTCCAAAATCCTAAAACATTCACAGTCATATCTTGGGTGTCCACATCCAAATCCAAAACCATCTCGTGTTGATTCATAAGCTATTCAAGCATGGCCACTAGAAGTAAGACGAACTTTGTCTAAATAAGTGTTTGATTATGGATAGTGCTTTTATAAGATTAAGTGGCCAATAAATTATGGCTAAAACTTTCCCGCACAGCAGAACAAATACATTAGGTTTTCCTTTAATTGCTCACAAATATATACCATTAGCTAAATCTATAAAATCAGACATGTTATTTTACAACTTTGGATTATGTTGTATATATATCAAATCAATGCAGAGCGACAATGAGCTTGCATGAGGGTACAATTACTATAGTAATAAATGTGGTTGTTTCTGCATTCATCACTCCCTGCACAACTATTAAAGGTAAAAAATAATAATCCACTATTGCCTGCCTGTATCGAACAGTCTTGACAAAATCAATCTTGTGCTCTCCCCTGTGTAGCTCTTTCCTATGATCAGACATAAAATAAATGATTATTAACAATAATGTACAACAGTATTGGGAAAACTGATGATCACCAGCATATATATTTTTAATATCTTATATTTAAGATTTAGTCTCGCTCTTACACGTATAATAACCTCCATGCTTTTGTAAAGGCTTTCCACTAGATTTATAGTGTGGCTGTGTGGATTTGCTCATTAAGCCATTAGTGAGATCAGAGACTCATGTTAGGTGAGGAGGTCTAGTGTGCATTCAGTGTTCCAGTTCATTCCGAAGGTGTTCAGTTATGGTTGAGGTCAAGGCTCTGTGTAGAACTCTTAAATTCTTTCACATTGGCCATGGCAAATTATATCTTCTCGGAGCTCGCTTTTCGCACAAAGGCATTTTCATGCTGGAACCTTTTTAAGAATCTTAGTTCCAGTGAAGGAATAATTTATTGCTACAACGTATAAATACATTCTATACAACTTTGAATTATGTGTTGTTCTGTTAAGGTGTCCACAAACTTTTGGCCATATAGCGTATGCCTACTGATTGATCAAGCTGGTCTCTCCGAAACCACAAATATGCTAACTGACATAACACGGGGTATCCTAACAAGCTCATTGCATAGGAACAGTATGACAGTTAATATTTTATTTCAGATTTTATCTGTTAATTGATAGTTAATAATATGGAATAAAAGATACTGTCTGGTCATAACATGAGAGCCTGACAGAAGAGATTAATTTCACAAAATCCTCAACTCAAATCATTACTCATTAATCTTTCATTAATTTATCAAGCATGACAAAGCAAACCAACTGTTTAAGGCTTCTGGTAATATATATATTATCAGATTATATATGGATTATATATTAGATTATATATTAGAAGATTATATATATATTATATATGGATTATATATATAATCTATATATATTTATCTAATATTTCTAATAATAATCTGCGATATTTTACTTCTTATCTTGACCTGGTAACATTTAGGCCTGAATTAAATAATGTGTTTATCATCGGGCAGAAAGTCTAACTGGAGCTTGCGGTCAAAAAATATGAACGGAAATGTTGACAAAATCAAATGGCAATAAGTTTGAATCTGTCCCTGGCGGTTCTTGTTTGTCTTCATGGTCATAAAAAGCAGCTGAGTCATGAGGCATCAGTATTTCTTCTTCAGTCTGTGTAAATTGTGTGTACTTGGTTTGGCAGTTCCTCAATTCGCAAGTATAACAAGATGCATTCCAAGAAACGTCTATGCCATATAAAGAATTATATTATTTACATAATATTTATTTAGATCTTATTTGTGTGGGTTTGGATAAATATGATATCAGGTGTGACTGTCACGGTGGATGTCTGATTATTAAGTTATAATGACTAATACAGGAGTGTTGCATGCATTACAACATTACTGTACCCAAATGCAGAACATAATAGTAAATAAATAACTTTAGTCATGCACTTAGTGCTGGATTTGAAAAAGGATAATTATCCTTCCTGGAATTTGAGCATCTCTCTTTTCTATGTACTTTGAATTCAGGTTTTTACGTCAATGACCTTTATTGATATTTGACTTCCATTTGCAAGATAATATGTGAATTGAATATATAGATGTTTCCAACTGAAATATAGCACATGCACATTGTAATGTAGAGGCAGACCAGGTAGGATGAGGTTCAATAAACAGTGGTTTCAGGAGCAATGACAAAACGTAGGCAGAAGTGCTAACGTGGCTAACGCTAGATACACTGATTACTAGGTGATCTACAGGCAACGTGGTACTAGACGCAAACAAAACAACAAACAGGGAATTGGTAAATCCTGTAGTAATGCAGTGTTTAGTGGTGCAGCATGCTACAGATTTAAACCAAACAATGGTAAAGTGAGCAAGCATTTATAACTGACACTGATCAGACATAACAAACACTACTGAGAGGTGAAGTAAATAACATTGATTAGCTTGAACAATTGCACCTGTCATGGAGTGGGATATATTAGGCAGCAAGTTAAAAGTCATTTTTCAAAGGAAAACCAGTGACAGGGTCATGGGATGCCCAAGGCTCATTGATGAGTGGTGTCTGATCCTACAAAGCCATACTGCTATGGCTTAATATAATGAAAAAGTTCATGCTGTCGTATCTCAATTGTTGTTACATCATTTGGACAGCCAAGTATGCTCAGCTAGGGAAGAGCTGGCAATGTTTTGATGGGAATCTTGGGTTTTGGCATTCATGTAGAAGTTACTTTAGCATGCACTACTAGGGCTGGACAATCAATGATAACGATAATTGCTGCGGTATAATCTTTCTCGATGAAACAATAACAACAGTTCGATAAATGCACGATATAATGTTTTGCACTATGCGTAAGACTGCGTATGCTTTAGGTATTCAGGGTTCTGCACACCCTTTCCCCAATGTCAGTGACCTTTTCAAGCAGGATATTGCACCCTGCCACACTGTAGAATTTAGTTTGGAATGATTTGCAGAACATGACAAACAGTTTAAAATGTTGTCTTGGACTCCAAATTCCACAGATCTTAATCAGATTGCATGCCAATGGGTTGTGCTGGACAAACAAGTCTGATCCATGAAGGTCCCATTTTACAGCTTACAGGGCTTAACACACCTGCTACTAACATTTTGGTGGCAAATACCACTGTCTCAATGGGTGAGAGGAGCAAAACAATATGATGCAACATCGATATACAAGCCAGATTGTATTGTTTGTTGCACTCTGATCAGTGTATACTGGATCAATGAGAAATCCATCAATACTAAACCTATGGATTAATTCTGTCTGGGTATTACTTATCACCTATTTACATTAGTGAACTCTATAACCTTTACTGCTATAAAATAACATAACAAGACACCACTCATAGCCACAGCCATACCACATCTACATAGACGTTACTTAAAAACTATCTATATTTATCATTATTTTGATTGTTACTATTATAATAACATCTTATAACATAAAGGGAAAACCATAAGATAGAAGTTTAAGAGTTTATACTGTACGTGAGATGGAAGGAACATAGTTCAGAAACCTTTAGATTGCTTTATGCATCTATTATAATTCATAAATAAATTATATTCTATTATAATAGCGAGAAGGTTACATTAAACACAAAGCTATTCTTAAATGTGGTACTGTACTACTGTAGACCTATCATGGCGCCAGGAATAAATGGTTCAGCAAATTGGACCAGAAGTGTGTTCCATAAACCATCGTAATGCACAATGGATATGTTCTATACAGCATTTGCTGACTATAATACTAACCACAATGTTGTACACTCTAAAGTATGCTCGTAGTTTCGAATAACCCAATGTCGCCATCTGATTTGATTGCATTATTGATGTTTTTAGTACTTTGTAGTCTTTCAGACGCCTTGTGACATATATTTAAAATTCTGCATCCTTTAATGTCTGACACGCTGATTCTATTCAGGCTTAGGGTTAATCTTCTAATACATTTCTTCCAGACCAAGCCTAATCAGAATGAAGTGGCTGTTTTGCTGGTTGTTGCGTCGTTCTCCTGTTACTTCAATTCATCTATACCAATACATTTCTGCCAGGGTACCTTCATAAACCTGATCCACCATGGCAGAGATCCTGGCAGACAACACAACACAACACACTGTCTATAGGTCTGTTTTCATTTGGCTCCAGTGTTGAATGGCATGCAGCAGGCCCTTGCACCCCTGCATTGATATATTTATAGGGGCTTTTGTAGTGGTCAGCGGTTCTGGAATGTGAAACACTACCATGGTCAGTGTCTGAATTCCACACATGCATGCCCTGCCAATGAGAAAGGGCCATTAACTGCTAGTCGTTCCTTTTTGTATCCTAACACGCCATAACAGTAATTCTACGAAGAGGACATTAGCCTAGAGTCAGACTAGGGACTTTATAAAAGACTACATGTACGACAGACAACAGGCACTGCTTTATCATCACTACATTGAGGAGATGCTGCAACCGTGTTCAATTACAATTCAATCAAATTAAATCCTTCAGTCGGCGTGTTTTCATTTGTCTCTCACTCTATAGTGAGGCGCATACGAAAACTGATCCTCAGAGCCTCGACTATGTGTGTAAGAGATTTTAATAACGGTTGGCTTAGTGATGGCTTCAGTTTATTGTTCAAAGCGGAAGCCTGTGCCATCCCAGCTTCTCTCAGTGGTCCTTAAAAGAACCTTCAATTCCCAGAATGCTCCTGTCATGATCCTAAAGTAGTAAAGAATAATGAAATTAATATATTTTTTCTAGATTATGTATTCAGATACACATAGATATTGTTCATAACCTGTTCTTAAGTGTCTGAATCTGATCAGATGGCATGAATTTTCCGGAACAAAATCGATTTTCAGTATAAATTATAAGCAAGAGCCATTTCTTGTTACCTTACATGTAAGGCTCTGAAGCATTGGCATTTATTGAATATATCTGGGTTATTCTGATGCTCCTACCCTGTGGTGACAATGCATAATTTCCTGCTCCCATTTGCTTGGTGTGGATTCAAGCTTATTCTCACCTCCTCCAGTGTTCCGAGGTACTGCCACGGCACATTTCCCTCTGCTTTAATGCGAAACCAAGATACAGCAGCCTCATGTCAGGAAGGATGCACATCATTTCCACAGCTGCCCAGACTCCTCATTGTCCTCATCTTTCCTCTTCTTTTTGCCCTCCTTCCAAAATGACCCTCTGTGTCCTTACACGTATGCATATATACGAGCTTTCATTAGGAGATTAGCACAACAGCTGCGGATTTGCATTAAAATAATGATTCTTTTGTATTTCAATACAGCCTACCAACAATATAAGCTACAGTTATGAGCAGCATATTTACATTTTACATTCCTGGCATTTAGCAGATAAATGCTTAGAATACCCTAATCCAGAGCTACTTTATTTATTTATCTTTTTTTTTAATCCAACTGAGCAGTTGAGGGTTATGGGCCATGCTATGGCAGCTTGGTGATGCTGGGAACTGAACCCATGATCGTTGATCAGCAGTCCAACACTTTGCCCATGCTTGCATACGTGTCCGACGCGGAGACCCGCATAGTAGTGTCTGATGAACAGGCTTATAAACCAAAAATTCCTCACCTTCCACATCAAGTTTTATTGTCTAGCCGTGTTGACATGGTGTCAGCGTTTTATTGCGCCACTTATGTTAGGGGCACAAATGTCACCCCCAGGGTCTCGCAAACAAGGGAGGGCAACAAAGGGTATTGAGTTCCATCAGACACTTTCACAGTGCCACCCAACAGCCTGAATAGCTTTCATCTATCAGATGTTCAAAGGGTAGACCATAGCAATGAAGCCGAAGCAATATTTGAGCAGGTCCCAGAGGTACACACAAACATGTGCTAACCCCCAACTCAAATAAATATCAGCTATGTGTGCTGTCCCTAAACTCTAGGTGAAAAATCAATCCTGTAAACATTCCTAATGTGAATTGGCAACATTTTAAAGGGAAATGCTTGAAATAATGGCATCGCCAGCAGAATTTAACGCATGTTGCCAGAATGTAGCTAGTTCTCATCTCATTTTACAAATGAATTTTAGCTTTTTTAAGTATGAGGAAGCTGTACTGTTTGACTGCCGTGCATGCTGTGTGTTTGAATAGAATTACATTGCTTTGTAAATGTATCTGCCCTCGACTCTCAGTGTTATCAGAGCCTTACGTGAAACAAGAGAATAGGTAAAATGACTACACAACTGTATATTAACATTATAATCCTTTTTATTGATTTCCACGTGCTTTTTAACAAACGTGGCAAATCTGATAACTAAATAAAAACTTTGGTTTACAGTCAGGTTGAATGTTTAACCGATGCCCTCTCCAGGCCGAAGTGCCCAGTGCTTTTTAGCAATAGTTTGTTCATCCTTGTTAAGGATTGCACCAATGTTCTAATCTGTGAATAAAATAAGGAGTGGAAAGTCACAGCTTGCCAGACATCACTGGTGGTTTTGAACTCTCAGCACAAGTGTCTTGTAAGAGCCATCATTCAGAAGTGTTACAGAAGCAATCAGTAGACTGATTGGTTCACTTGGCTTTCAGAGTGACGACATCAGCCTATCCGAGGGCAGCACAATTGACCTCCGAAAGCCTGGAGAGGAGGAAGATGAATACTCTGAGATGGCAGAGGAGGACATGGACCCAGAAAATTGTTTCCCTGATGGTAAGTGCATTTGATAATGCCAGCAATCCAGTGTTTATTGTGATAAAATCATGCAGATGGGGTTTTGTAATCACAGGGTGAATATTTATCATTGCACCCCTGTTCTTATGCTATCAAGCTGAGTTGCCAGAGATTGTTCACTTACTGTACGTTTGCCACATAAAGCCATTATTGGCTTTGCCTTCAAAGGCTATTTAATATAAGACATCAAACAATTAGCTGACTTTTAAAAAGTCTATGGGGCATTAAATTATGTATCAAAGATCTAAAAATGTCTGGCAGGTATTGAAACATGCCCTGGTAATGTGATGACTGCATATTTGATTTCACAGCCATCGATTGACCAATCAGAATCGGTGTACTGTAACATGACCAATCAGCTGTCAGTGTTTACCTTTAAAACAAGGCCTGAGCTTATTTTGGTAAGGAAATCAATGAAGAGAGCATTAGTGTAAAAGAATGCTTATATGGAAGTGTATTCCTTCGGAAGTAAACCAAAATTTGAAATCGAACTATCTTTAGCAACAGTAATTGTTGTCACTGTTTAAAAGATGACTACAGCAAAAATATTGCTCAAATGTCAATTAATTGGTCTCGCAGTTAACCGAAATCTGTTGTTGGAGGTCATGACTATGAATCACGACAATGCCACAGCAACCCATTACCTGGAGTCATTTTGAAGATACCCTCATCCAGAGTATCCACGGTGTTTATACAACTGGGCAGTTGGAAATTAAGGGCCTAGCTCAAGGGCCCAACAGCGGAAGAATACGTGGGGCTGGGATTTAGACATATAACCTTCAGGGCTTCAAAACGTGCAACCCGTTCAGCTACCACTGCCCTATCCTGGATCATGGATATTTTTCAGCTAATTTATGCTGAAATAGACCTTTTTGCTTGGTGTTTCTTAAGCTGTGTTGTGATGACACATGAGCCGCAAGTCGAAACAATTCAGTGGTTTTACATGGGTTGAAGGAAACACATGTAACACGTTCCCCAGCTAGAAGCTGTGAAAATATAAAGACAGGAAACTGACAAATGACCAAATCGTGAGTAAAAATGGGGGTTACCTCAATGTAACTGTATCAAATCAGTGTTAGTGTCAACTTAAGAAGTTGAGAATAAATCATTATAATATCTTAAAAAAATAGGTTTACACGCCGTTACCCATAAGCTAGTGTATATAGTTCTTTTGTACTTTGCACAAGTCCACACTATATTCTGAAACAACTGTGTACCCTAAATTTCTTCTCCCCTAACTGTTTTTCCTCCGCTTGTTTATAGGAGGCTTAAATTAAATGCATTAAACATTTAAGTAACGCATGGTGTTTAAGGTTACTGTACATTGTTGTATAAGTGAAGCAAGAGCAGAACATTTAAAAGCAAATGCACATGTAATTGGCAATATTATCTTTGCTTACTGCCGTGTAATTACTCCTAAGTACATAGAGCTCTACAAGATAACTAGAGAGAAAATTGGCCAATATCTCACAGAAAAGAGATTCAAGTTCAAATTCATAAAATGCTCTCCATAAAATGACTGGCATTCCGTGTTCTTAGCATGTTCCCTGCCAAATCAGATCAAGCTAAGTAACGCTCAGTGCTTGCCGTAGTCATTGAGCTGTGCAATTATTATTATTTTTTTTTACTTTGATAGCTGTTAATTGCTTGACAAATGATGATGCAGGGGTGCTGAAATGTCTAAGGCTTCCTACCGAGAGCTGGAGCATCAGTACAAATTGAATTGAGAAGACCCTGCTACCATAATTCTGTTATTAAGTTTACAGGCAATAAGTTAATTTGGAGAAGCTCAAATGCCGGTAATGGAGACACTTTTGGAGACACGATGCCCAGGGGAGGCCCAAATGTGATTTTATGCTAGCGACCTATTGTTATAGATGGAAGGCTTTTAAAGAGTCATTGATGCCGCTTGGGTTCATGTCACATAACAGCCATGTATCACTGACCAACTCGATTAGTGAAGATATGTACTCTTATCTGAGACTAAATGCCTTTTCAGGAATGCATGTGTTCATTTGTTTTTGCTTCTACAGTAGATGCTCTATTTCTTTATCTTTCACAGTAAGTTATTTGGTTAGCATTCTTAAACACTGTGTATAGCTGTTGTTTTCTTCTGTTGTTTCTCCCGTGATAGTGTGCGTCCGTCATTTCCAATGCTGTGATATCGACACCAGCAGGGGTCTGGGTAAGGTGTGGTGGCGGCTAAGGAAGACCAGCTATCATATAGTAGAGCACAGCTGGTTCGAAACATTCATCATCTTCATGATCCTGCTGAGCAGCGGCGCTCTGGTGAGAACACAGCCAACACAAAAGCCCACACGTTCCATGTAACGCAACCCAAAATATTAAACTGCGTTTCATATAAAAACAGCACAATTTATGCCGTGTGGAACATAATAGTGAGGATTATTCAGGAAAATACGGTGACTTATGTTGTCTGTGAGGTCCAAACATATGCCTTCGATAATCTTTCTTGCGATGACAACTTTTTAACAAAACTGACAAAAAGTATTAGATTTGCTGCAGTATGTTTTTATAAATGTTATTTTGGAGATGTTTACTAGTAAACGACGAGAATTTTACAGCCAGTAGTGGCATGTTTATGAGTTCTCTGCAAAGGAGTCAATAAATGTCAGAGCTAGAACTGTATACTGCTTTTGTGTCCAGTCTCGGAACCTCTCAGGCATTGCACAGCTACTGTGTGTCAGGTGTTTTGAAAAAAAAAAAAAAAAAAAACCAAAAGCAGTAATAGAAAAGTTAGTCGTGCACTTTAGCCGCGTCGATTAAAGTTATGATGTTCATGGCTTCATTATGAGTCTGACTCTGGATCTGGATCAGTTTCAAAAAAAGGTTCTCAGTCAGTTAGCTAGAGGAGTCCGACAAGGAGTGCCTGCTTGGATGTCAATATCCACGATCAGACATCTTTATTAAACAGCAATGACAGCGAAACAAAAGGCCAGCTCTTCGCTGACAGTTGTAATCAGTTGTAACGGATGCCACAGCCTGCTAGAGATGCTGAGCAATAATCTTTTTCATGGTTACCCATTTTCACACTGAGGATGGCTGACTGTTCTGCCAACAGATTCAGAGAAATTTGACAATGCAGGGAAAGTTTTCCACCGTAAAGCAAAGATCATGCTGAAAGCCCTGTTATGAGGCGACTGATCTATACAACACACATTTTCTTTAACCACCAGCAGCTGCCGTACTTAAAAGTGCCACACGAAAGAGTCAAGAAATGTCAGCACAAAAAAAAGCCCGCCACTACTGTGTAATGTTGCAAAACCTTTCATTTTCGTACTGTGCAGAACCTTCTTAACTGCACAGGAGTGCTTTTTTGTTAGTGAGTGACTCACAAAGAGAGGCTAATGCCACTGGCCTGTCTGAGGGTCTGGATGGCAGGTGAATAAGACGGCGTGGTATTTTGGTGGCATTTACCAACACCTCCTCAGCAAACAGCTGCTCTTTCATACAGAGTAGAACGATCACACATGAAAAGCGAAGTAAGCGGAAAAAAAAGGGTATGGGGGTGGTGTAAAAAGCTAACATTGCTGAAATCAGTGGGGAGGCAAATTGCAACAGATGCTTAGTGCTGACTTTCTTAATGACTCTCTGTATTGTTCTTTAAGTTGAATATGGCACACATTGTTGTGCAAGGCATTCTGGATGGCTTGCACTGGTAGGTCAAGATTTCCGGACCTGACCCGTTATAACATCTGTCTTTTTGTCAGACATCCACAACAATTAAAACAGCTCCAGGAGTCTTACGTTGCAAATATACACTATAGGGCTTTTGAGTTTGAGGGCACATTACCAGAACATCCGTGTATGCATTTTAACCAAACTGTTGCCACAAAGTGGTTTGCCTCAGCCACTGGCTGTCTTAAAGACCCACCTCTTTCTTAAATACCTACCCCCTGATAGTTAGTGCCTTTCTTACTTAAAAAAATAATTAAATAAAAAATTCTAACAATAGCTCTTTTTTCAAAAAAGTTTATGTTTGGTGCATTTCGCTGTAATCCAACTTAACCGGAATTTAAATATTCACTGATGGAGACTTTAAAGCACTCTTGTACGTCACTCTGGATAAGGGCGTGTGTTAAATACTGTAAATGTAAATGTCTAGGGTGTTGCTATAACACCTGCTATTTTCTCTTCACTTGCACTAAAAGGGTCAAACAGTGTTCCAGTATGGCTGTGCCACCGTGCACAAAGCCCCTTAGCGCCATAAAAACCCATCAACCCCACTTAATACCGTTTGCATGTACCATATTAGAATTCCGACGCCACTCCAGAGATCCTCAACCAACATAAGTGTGTGATCTCTAATACGAGTGGGAAAATCCCCACAGCCACGCTCCACAATCCAATGAAATGCATTTCCAGAAATATGAAGGTTATTACACGAGTAAGAGTGGCACTAAATCTGGAATATGGATGTGATGGACAGATGTCTCAACACTTTTTTCCATATGTGAAGTAATGGATGTATGATTTCACTTTATACCAAAGTGCCGTTCTTTCTGATTGGTCAGAAGGTGTTCATTTGTTTTATGCCATAGCAGCTCTGACTATGGATACTAGGTACAACTGTAATACAATTAATTCAATCACATGTTTATGGTCACGTACACCGTCTAATCTAAGGGCCAGTCTAATATTTTATCATTTTTTAAATGATGCTATTGTTTAGTTTTAATATTAAAGGGGCCTATTAGGAATAACTGATCTGAACTCCATACTTATTAACACAACAGTACATACATACAAGACACATAATAAATATGAAGGATTTGTATTGACTTACTTGTCATCTTAAAAGTAACAGCAAAATCACAGGACCACCACAGTGTAAGACTAATAATTAAGTAATAAAAACAATTACAGCAGAATAAGAAAACCTATCATCGTTGCTGTTAAGAGGATAAATGCACCGAAACATTCATTTAATATTTAAATAGGTCTCCAGTGTCAGTATCAGAATCAGTATACTTTATTAACCCCCGGGCGGAAATTGGGTTCATTATCGCAGCTCCAAGTCACAAAATAAGACAGAAGATAGAAGAATAAGACATGAATAAAATATGCAAAGAAATAGTAGACATGCAGTATTTTTATTGGAATATAATAGAAATTGTATTAACGTTACAAATACAAAAGCAGTTATTGCACAGACAGTGATGCAAGAAAAATGATTGCACATGAGTATGTTGCTATTCAGAAATATAATAAAACTATAACTCGCAATAAATAATTAACAAATAATAATAAATGTATAATATAAAGTAATATACTGTATATAATAAAATAATAATAAATAAATAACTATAAAATGTGCAAAATATAATAAAATGACAATTTAAATAACTATACAAGGGATGATATTGCACAATATATAAGCCATGTTTCCTGTTACGTAAAAACCCGGAAATCAAGCTTTGCATTTTCAAATTTCTTGGCAACAAACAGTTTTTTTCCTTGTTGTGCAAATCGGAACCTGGTTTGCAGACAACATGAACAACATTTCATTTAACTGTAAATGGTAACAAATGTTCAGCAGCATGCACCAATCCTTAATATAGGCATGAAAAGACATCTATTTCCTTTAAATCAGTTGTACGGTGTTAAACGTACCTCCTTCTTCACATTGCTGATTATTTTCTATTATTAGCTCCGCGTCAACTTGTTTAGTCTTTAATATAAAGTTGCTCAATTTCCTTGGTTGAATAATCCATTCTTTAGAAAGAGGAGGTGGATCGTTAGTCATTCTCGTCAACACAATGCAGTGGCGACTTAGCGACATGCTAGCCAGTGTTTTCCTTGTCACTTCTTGTCTGTGCTTATTAATGTCCAAGGCACTAGACAGCCCAGCAGTTCTAGTAAGAATGTGGGGTCAGTGGATGTCAGCAATGTATAATTTACACCTTACAGATCCTGTCACATAAACTGCTAGTATGTTGGATTAACTTTATCTTGATGCCATTACGCACACACACACACACTCTCTCTCTCTTTCTCTATCTCACACGCATAACTATATGTGTCCGTTCTTGTTTGGGGACAGGCATTTGAAGACATTTACATCGAACAGAGGAAAGTGATAAAGATTGTGCTCGAGTTTGCAGACAAGATATTCACCTACATCTTCATACTAGAAATGATACTGAAATGGCTCGCCTATGGCTTTAAGAAGTACTTCACCAACTACTGGTGCTGGCTTGACTTTCTAATCGTCGACGTAAGTGATTTTTCATTTCATTCTTTATTTCGTTGACGTGTGTGGATTACAATATTGTCGTAGTTAGCAGTCAGCTACAGAATTATTTCCCATGCTCAAGTTTTATTTAAAAAAAAGGTCATAAAACTTTGTCTTTGTTGTTAAAGTCTACTTTGCTAATGGCTAATCAGCTACATACAGAAAATAATTTCTGTAGAAAAAACCAGCTACATTTTCTTCGGTTCGGAATCTTCGGATTTATTTGGCTTGATTAATGACATGCGTATGGTTTTGTGAAAATTGTTTGGAATTTTAAAACTAGAATAAAAATGCTAATATTTTATTTGTCATTTCCATTTCATTTCATAAACCTTTGTGGTGATATAGGATGAATATTTAGAAATTATAGCTCTCGAAATGCTAATGCGCGATTAAACTGATTAACAACAGACACGTTTAATTATAAAATTATTTATATAATAATATTTCTATTGTATAATTTTTATTACTGTTTTATCATCTTGAAACTGATATATCTGATAAAGCCAATACAGTAAAGTTCTGTAATTTAAGCAGAATATTGATTACACATTTAAAGACTGTTCTAACATTAATACTATACTTGGTAAGTGCCAACCCAAGCTTTTACCCGCTCCATCCCAAACCAGACAGCCTGTATTGTTCATAAATGATTATGAATGCAATCTAAGCAGTGTTTAGTGATTGTTCTCAACGGGCTGAAACATTCCCTTACCTTAATCAAATATCTTTCCTTATAAGGACTTGATTTAGTCTTGGAAGATGAAAAAAATATCTGTCTATATTAGATTAGGAAAGCAAACCACATTCCAGTGATCATTATAGTAGTCTGTTTGCTATGTAGCTGTTTAGTGTAATTTCATGGAATGTTATGTTGCTATATCTTGAAGAATAACATATAATTCTGGCATTAACTGAACAAACTACACTTCAATTTACACAGATTTCAGTGATTGGCCTGTTGGCGAGTGCCTTGAAATATGATCAAATTGGCACCTTGCGTGTTCTAAGGACTCTTCGGGCATTGAGGCCGCTACGGGCCGTATCTCGCTTTGCTGGCATGAGGGTAAGGACTTCTCTGGCCGGTCCGTGCCACGGTCGGGTCACTTAAGCGTAAAGTGATGAATTTAGTAGATTAGCGATTGTTAAGTCACTCAATAAACATTTGAATCCTTCGCAGGTTCTCCATAGCCTTCTGCCAAACACACAATCTCTCTTTCTCCACTTTTATTTAAAACGTACAACGTTTGCACTTTTTCCAGGTCTGATACGTGGAACCTGTGAAACAGCCAGAAAACTATTTCAAACTATTTAACCATTCCGTTTTTTTTACCCAGCCACCATGAGTCCGAAGCAGAATGGACTTTCCTTTTACCCCCACAGGAAGTGCATGGTGCCTATGCCTAGCAGGAGTTTTTAGCTTGCTAATACTGCGTTTCTATCTTTTCTGTCTCCTCCATTCTCTGTGCCCCTTTTAGGTGTCTTTAGTAAGCCTTGTAGCCAACACACTAGGCTACTCTGACTTGGCTGCCATCAAATCACTTAGGACCCTCAGGGCTCTCAGGCCACTAAGAGCTCTATCCAGATTTGAAGGCATGAGGGTAAGAGCCTCTCTCTCTCTCCTTCCCGCCTCTTCCCCGCTCTCTCTCTTTCACCCTTCTTCTTTCTCTCTCTCCCCCCCTCTCTCTTCCCACTAGCCTTTCTCTCTCTATCACCCTTCTTCTTTCTCTCTCTCTCTCTCCCCCCCTCTCTCTATGTTTCCCCCTTACTCTCTCTCTCTCTCTTCCCCCTTGCCGCTCTCTCTTTTTCACCCTTCTGCTTTCTCTCTCTCTCTCTCCCACCCCTCTCTCATCTTCATCTGCCAAGCTGTCCTGTATCCATCGCTAATTTCCCAAATTTGAATACATTTTTAAGTTGACATTTTTTTTAATAAAGTATACAGTACACACAAACAGTTTAACAAATGTATGTCTATTACATTATACAAAGTTCAAAGTTCAAGTTTATTGGTCACATGTACATTATACGTTCTACAACATACAGTGAAATGCTTTGACGACTAACTGTACATTTGCTAGAAGTGGGGGGGGGGG
>JAOUQX010000036.1:8067911-8083146 GCA_028566295.1 Liobagrus marginatus
ATATACCATCATCAGTGAGACACAGTTCTGCAGGTTAATATGAAGAGGTCAAAGAAGATGGTGTCAGAGTGGTTTCATTTGAACTTAAAATCAATTACCAATCATAGAGAGCTGAAAACAGGATCTCAGAACACACACAGCATATTGTATCATTAAACATTGTATGAAAATAACATACAACTTCAAAAAAACTAATTAGGTTCCAATCCTGACATCCAGGAAACAGGAATCTGGGGTTACTGTAGAAACCGCATCATCGATCAAGACAGTTAAGACTGTAAAAATAATGAACTTTTCTTTTTACAATATCAGTGGTACTGGGTGGTTATTTAAATTAAAGTCAACTAGTCAGCATAAACCAGTATGGGCATTCATATCAGTTTTTATAAACAAGGTATTTTCACCTGCAAGAATATGTACTATAAGTCATTTCTATATGTCTTTGTTGATTTACACACCTCTTACACAAAATACTCTTCTGATTCAGGGTTATATTAGTAACAAGCACTGCACATGACTTCACGAGATTATACCAGTAAAGAGAACAATAGATCAAATAATTGTGAGTGGAAAGAAATGTGTGCACAGCAAAAGAATTTAGGGAATGGCAATAATCCCTTTCATTTTTCACAAGTGTCCTAGATATAGACAGGGACAACTTCTCCACGGGGTGTGTTATTCCCTCAGCAACATCTGTGTTCACAACAGGAAAAGAAAAAAGTTTTGTTTTCAGAAGTTTACTGTGTAAGCCAAAGATGAATATGTGAAAATGAAATTGATTTTTATATTTATTAAAACTGTGATTCTAAATAGAAAATAGCAGATTGTTATACATATATAGATAACCCTTTTAAATAAAGAAATCTTAGTTCTCAGACTTTCAGGGTACACATTTTTAAGTGGATAATTAAGTATTTGAATCCCATTTTAAGCCCAAGTATCATTTATATCAAATATAAAACGTATGTGTATATACAGTATTGTTCAAAACAATTGTAGTACAATGTGGCTAAATAGAATAATCCAGGTTTTTAGTATATTTTTATTGCTACGTGGCAAACAAGTTACCAGTAGGCGCAGTAGATTCTCAGAAAACAAACAAGACCCAGCAATCATTATCGAAATCAAGCAATTCTTACCGAAATAATTGTTAACTCCTAAACTACCAGAACTCTACTGAGCCAGTGTGCGGTCACGAAGTGTAGAAATATATCGATGGAGTCTTACAGATGATATTGGTATTTTGTTGTCTAGTGTTCAAATCCAAAGTAAAAACTGTTTTCATGTGAACAAACGATATTATACAACCAAACATCAGTGAATAACTGACCATATTCATGCACATGTTGAACGCCTCATTATAGATTTTGTTAATTGGGACTATTAAAAGAAATAATAGTGTTAAGGAATGTAAAAATGTCTGTTATAACAATTATAATAATATATATATACACAATATATAATAATAATTTCATATGAATAATTACTTAACAAAAAAATAAATATAAAACCGTTACTATGCGACTAGTATTTGAGCTTGTGATTGGTTTAAGAATAAGCCGCGAATTTATCTAAAATATTTTTTGCTACATGTGCTACAGAACACGTACAGGAAACGTGTGTTTGGTTGTGTGGGCCGCGAGTTGAAAGAGGTTGTGAACCACTGCTTTACATCAATATGCATATATATTTTGTACCAAAATAGATCAAATCTGGATCTGACTCCATACTTTTGCTATATATTCACTGATTTATATGGCTTAAGAGTGTATTCTAAAACATGTACACTAGTTTCCCCACATGAACTAGTATAAGGAACACCACTTGGACTGGGGTGGGGTGGGTTGTTAGTCGAACGCTAGTCGAGGAACACCTGAGCATCTTCACAGTGAGATTTGCAATTGATGGCAGAAAATATTGAGGCCACTTTGCTCTTGTTTGTGCACCATCTCTGTCTGAAACATCTTTAATGGCACAAGTTTATCACAAATCTCACAAAACTATGTAAGCAACCAAGCCAAGGACAGACAGAACGGGGATAGGCCCCGAGAGACCATCTCCTGAGAAGACTGCTTCCCAATTGGTTTCCTGCACCCCATAGAAGTGCACTACGCAGTGTAACATAATTAAATTGCTACACTTTATGACGTGTAATAAATCCAATAAGAGGCTAGAACACGCACTACATTGTGCCGTTAAATCGTCTTCCTCACTGAAGGACCTGTACACGACTTTTGCTACTGGCTGTTTCAGTTAAATCTGATTTGATTCTTTCATAGATGCTGATAGAGGTTCCACTGAGTAATGCTCAGCAAATCAGCTGTTTCTTTAGACAGATAAAGCAATCGTGCACTTCAACACACAATACGTCCAACTCGCACTGAAAGAAAACCAAAGCAACGATGAAGGCCAACAGCTCTGTCTCAGAGGAGACACCGCGAGACCAACAACAACCGAGAAAAGCCAATCAGACAAGAGATTGCACGCACTTCCTTTTTCTCAGTCACATAAAGGCAAGCTCCTTTGAGAATGTAAACTGTCCCCGAGGATGCCTGAAGTCAGCAGTCTTTTTTCCGTCTCATGTCTTGTAGGACAGTAATTCAACAAGGCAGCTTGTGAAGACACGGCTGAGGTTCGGAAAGTCAGTCAAACATCCGGACTAACGCATTTTAATGCCATGTCTTATTACAAGAGGAAATGACACTGGACAATAACTCACACGTTCGACTGCAATAATTGCACACTTTTTTCTGCATCATTGCACTGCTGATGTCATATGTTTACAAATATGTTTACACAGGTTTACTTGGCACTTTATACTGCTCGGTGCATTACTGTATGTAGTGCCTTCACTTTATGTAGCGCCATGGTCCTGGTGGAACGTTGTTTCATGTCACTGTACTGCAGAAGCGGTTAAAGTGACAATCAAAGCTTATTAACGAGAACAAATGTGAGATTTATCACAACAACCACATAAATGCACTGTATAAACGTTAACCAGTCATTATTATACAACAAATATTATTTTAAATTAAAAACGTTATAATTTAATAATACAGTAATAATTTAAATTATTACTAAACCTATAAACCTAAAATGATTATTGCATTTTATTTATCGGGATATACCTTAAATAGAATATGAAGACATATATGAATATTAATGAGATATTAAGATAATCGTGAATTTAATTCTGGAAGAATCTGCCCCCATAAACTTGAAAGATTAAAATAATTTTAGCTCAATTTAAAATGCTTGATTCCTTAATCTGGAAACATTAATTGTTTTTTTTTTTTACTAAAGCCACTGCGAGTTATTAAGGTAGCTATAACTCCATCTGCTGGACTTACCTGTACTTTAAAGGAGACCAACTGATTCTCAGTGTAGTTTAAAGACAGGTCCACAGCATGCATTGTGCTATAGACTTTCCCTGAGAAGAAAAAACATTTTTTTATTGTCGCTTACTTGAATTAAAACTTACCTGCATTAACATTTTTGACCCCAGGGACAGCATTACAGGCCATCGTTGCTTAGAAACCGACATTTTAAGACGTGGCCGACACTGTGAGCCCTGAACATAGACAAACACTGATGAAGAGATGCAGTCATTTTGGTCATGGGATTTTTAATGGTTTAAATTTGCAATTATGCAAAAAGAAAAAAACAGAAGCTCTCTATGACTGAGTACAGTTCCAGCGTTTGGATCGCGGCAGAACTTTGAGCATTTTCAAATCTCTTTTTATGGATCTAAAACTCAAATAATACGCATAAAAGTCTCACAGCTAACATCCGTAGCAGATTCGCTATTCCAATTTAATGCTAAACTTAAAACTCACTTATTGAGAATAGTTTATCCTAAATGATTACCGTCTGCACTCAAATATAGCATTTATTTATTTATTTTTAGTTTGATCTTATCATGTCATTTTTTTAACTGACATTTCTATTTTTATGGTCAATTAACACTTATTGCTTATGAAGTACGTATTTTATGCTTATGAAGACCCTTTGAAAGGCGTCTTAAATAAAATTATATTATTATTATTAGCCGAATAATATTGCAATAAAAATTGTGACACGCCACCCCTGCCTCTCAGCAGGAGGGTCATGGGATCAATTCCCACCCAGGGTCTTTCTGTGTGGAGTTTGCATGTTCTCCCCATGCATGCGTGGGCTTTCCCCAGGTACTCTGGTTTCCTCCTGCCTGGGCATAGGTGAATTATCTACTCTAAATTGTCCATAGGAGTGAATGTGTGTGTGAATGGTTGTCTGTATCCAAGTGTTAGCCCCGTGATTAACTGCTATTTGTACAGGGTGGATCACCCCCCACACCCTACGTTATCTGGGATAGACTCCAGCGCCCCCACGACCCTGAACAGGATAAACGCTAGATAATGGATGAATAAACGAATGTCAAAATTAACGTCATGCCTCTTTGGCTTTTTAAACTGTGTCTATTACGCTCAATCCTATAGAACACTGATTGAATTTGAATCAATATTACAACTATAGATTTTTTTTTTTTCAAATCCCAAAAGTTAAAACCAAAAACTAAACTGCGGATGATGTCACCCAAAATAGAGGAGCGATGTGACTAATTGGGCTGTCTTTAGTAAAGACAACGGTTGCCTAGCGTGTTCTTTTGAGCTGTGAGAATGTGCAAGAACATGGCGGCTAATTGCAGCCAGGTTTGGAGAACGCACCTGTTTTACATCAGCAAGTGTACAGTACGTTCAGGTGGAGAAAGAACATCCTTCCTTGACTTAAATATAAAATGCAAGATAATCAAAACACAAAGAACACAGGCCAGGCTACAGATGCGCACACATGAATAACCCTAACACGTGAGCATACACACATTAGGATTGGTGAAGAATAAATGGAGTGCAATCAGATATACACACATACATTCTAATTTCTAATTGTACACAGGGCAATGAAAGTCAAAAGTACAAATATAACGATGTTCTTTCACAGTGTGAGCTATTAAATATGTCATTGCATAGGTGAACTACAGAAATACACCTTCTTTAAGAAAAATTGTCATGGGTGTCGGAAAAAACCTCCTGCAGAAATTGCAAGGTCGGCAAACTTGTGACCTGCTTGCAAGAAGGAAAAAGAAAAAAAAAGTGCTCGATTACCACGACGAAGCACACTGTGCATGGACATCCACACCTGTCTATCTGACAGCTGAATAAGAGTCAACATTTTATTTTGTGACTTTTCTTTTGTGCGTGTTCCCAGTTCTTAGCCAGGTACGGTTGAACAAAGCAGCCTTATCATCAGGTATAATAATTCCATCCTTCCTTGATTTATAGCAGTACGTAAATATGCGCCTGCTGAACTGAACATCTGCCGAAAGCCCATCGGTGTCTCTTATATGTTTCCAGGGAGACGTGATATTCATTAGCAGTCAGAAAGAAAATCAGCCAGTTAAAGCCAAGCAGCAGGCTTTGACATTTATATCGTGAAGTCCTGTTGCTATTTCATAGTAGTATTTATACCAACCGTACTACAGAAAGGTGACTTTTTTTAGTTTCTTAAAAATATTTTCATAGGCGAAAAGAATTTCTTGCAGAAGTTGCAATGTTGGCAAACAAAGTTCTGAATGTGACTCGCTTGCAAAAAAAATTGCTCAGTGCTTGATCACTGTCTCAGAGTTAAAACATGCTGAGGCAGCATAGCCCAAGGAGAAATCACAGGAGAAAACAGGAAAATAGTACACCGTAATCACGGCGACTGTAGTACTCTCCATGTGACAGCTTAACAGATGTGTGAGGTTAGCATGTCAACTTGTTTTGTCAAATTTGTGTTACACATTCATTGATATATTTAGCTCAAGGTTTGTTTACTACACAAAGCAAGATATTTCAACTAAATTATACAGCAGCCTTGTTCATCGTTGAAACCAATAAGCATAAATAAAACAGCAAAAGTGTGCAATTAAACTGCAAAATGTACAACAACCGCAAGGTGCAGCTAATCATTTTTGGTTCCTACAACTTTCTGAGAAGGTTAGTTTTTGGTTACAAGAAAAAGCTCCTCTAGAGAACGTTCCTAAAATGTTATCATTTAGTTCCTTAAAATATAACCAAACAAACTAGATGTGCTAATGTCACAATTATGTATTTATCATGACATAATGTAGCTTTTAAAACAGATTTTAGCATATATGTCCATTCTTTCACTCTCTAGTCTAGGATCAAGAAGTTTATCATATCCCACCCACTAACAGTAATATGTCCCACCCGCTAACAGTAACATATCCCACCCACTAACAGTAACCCGCTAACAGCAACGCATCTCACCCGCTTACAGTAACGCATCCTACGTGCTAACAGTAACATATCCCACCCACTAACAGTAATATGTCCCACCTACTAACAGTAATATATCCCACCCGCTAACAGTAACATATCCCACCCGCTAACAGTAACATGTCCCACCCGCTAACAGTAACATATCCCACCCACTAACAGTAACATATCCCACCTACTAACAGTGTTACCTCAAATAAAGTCAGTATGATTAATATCATACAACTTAAGATATTGTAAATTAAAGTACTGCAGAGTAATTGATTAAAGCAAGGTCTATTTCTGTTATATATTAATCTAATCACATTTGTGTTAGAGAAAAGACTAATAATTTAGGACACCAGACTAATCTAATATGTATTCACTGAACGTGATCGCTTTAGACCTCCTTTTCTGTCATCTCAACCTCTACCCTTCTTCCAGTTAAATTTTAGTGTGGTTGTGGGAATGTTTGTTAACTCAGCCACAGGAGAATTATTGAGTTCAGCTCATGATGTTGGACAACATCTGGCACCTGGTCAGTATTCTAGTTCATGTCAAAGGTATTCAGTGGGAATAGGGGTCAGAGCTCTGTGCAGGACACTCGAGTTCCAATCTTGGCAAACCGTGCCTTCAGGAAGCTTGCCATGTTGGAACACGTTTGGGACCTTCTGGTTACAGTGAGGGGGAAATTTCAATACTACAGCATGCAAACACATCCAATACAAGTGTGTTTCCAGATTTGTGACGACCGTTTTGGAAAGAAACACATGTGGGTGTATAGATCGAGTGTCCACGTACTTTTGGCAACACAATGTATAAAGAAAAAGTATATTCTGAGCTACAAAACTGTATAATTGCTGTTAATGCATGCCAGGTTTCAAGGGAATTTCCCCCCTTGGATCAACAATATTTTGAAAGCCAGAGAAATGGAACTTGTCACTTGCTTGGATTTTTGTTGATGACAGCCGAACTGGGCACCTTTGTGGAAATGAGGCAAGGGATACAGGACTGCAGGTTCTGCTTTCAGTCACTAGCAAAAAACACTTAAACGCTGACATAACTCTGTATTTTCTTCTGCAATATAGAAACGGCAAACGTTGCTAATACATAACAACCGTAAAAAAAAAAAAAGAGAAAAAAAAAAGAGATTTTAAGTTATAATTATAAGATAGCAATGCTCAACAAAAAAGGAGAAAAAGTAAGTTTGCATTTTTTCCCCCCTTTTTTAGTGGCGGGAATGGCCTTCCATAGGATTGTATTAACTGAACGTTATCGCTGAAAAAGATTAAAAAGGCACAGATTGAAAGATTTAAAACATTTATCATATTGTTCCCTAAGAACACGGTTCAAGTTTGAATATTTTTCATTTGTTTGTATGTTCTTAAAACATAAAAGTGCTTTTAAAAGGAAAGCCTTAAATCTTATAGTCTATAAACCCTTTAGCATATGAAGAATGCGTCATAAAAAAATGAATTGACTCTGGACCAGGAAACATCAGTTCAAAATGTCATCCTCCTCATTTGACATGCTCTCTTTCCTTTTCTAAGAGTTCTTGCTTCTTTTCAAAGTATACTTTCATTAGGTATTCATCTGGAGCGATACCAGCTTCCTTGAGCTCCGCCATAATCTTCTCCAGCTTCGCCAACGATTTGACACCACTCACCTTACGGCCAGTAATGTACAGCGTGAAACGCTCAAAGTCCATGAGCTTACAGGCATCTAGTAAACATAGGTCCTTCACATTGTGGGTCTTGTCCAGGTTAGGGAAAAAGGTCAGCCCTGACATTCTCTCCAACTCCGTGAGGCTGACCTGGTACTCCTTCAGCTCACGGTTGAAGCCGATCGGCGCGTTCGGCACGACAAACGCCCCGAGAGCCAGCACGTTTGATGAACCAGCTTTCCTCACGAGGATCACTTTGTAAAGGTGAGTGGGCACAGCAACGTCGTCTTTTCCGATCAACTGAGCAGTGAGAAAACATTTAGATCAGATGAAATCAAATTTATTCTTAAAAACAGGCCAGTATTATCATCAAAAATAAAAAGCAAGAGTGAGGGTTTCATTTGCACCTAAACAAATCACACAGATGTGTCCAATGTATGCTAAATATTACATTGTGAATAATAATACATATTTAACAATACTAATACAGTAGGCATTGGGAGAAGGTGAAGAGAATTTCTAACGTTATACCAGTTGACAAACTGCACTGCTCTGGCACAACCACTTCATTCCATAGAGGCACAAGGGAAATAAGCGACGTATCTGAGCTACAGTCGCTCCCAAAGCTCGAGTGTGCAGAGATCAAGGTAACATGGCTCCTGTCGCTGCCAATATATGATACACACTAGCCCTGGGGGTAGCTGTCGATGTTGATTTAGCCCAAATGGAAAGCTAACTCTTTGTCGGGCCAGCTGGATCTCGACACGTGTCTCACACAGAATTGTTGTTAACAGAACAGTGTATAATGCCAATAGGTTACTTCTACGGGAGTTTATGATCACATGAATATTTTTCATTTAGTCGAGGCCATCCATTAAGCTAACCTTTCAAGTAATGCGAAACATTACTATGTCCAAGTAATGTGAAACAATTCTCCTGTCTGCCGTGTTGAACACTTGTAATCTCATTTACTTTTTCATAAATGGCAGCTCTTACTTAAATGGTTACCTAGTAACAAGTAAAATACCCTTCACAGATCCATCGATACATCTACCTCCACTATGTTAGAATTCCTGTGGAATAGATTGTATAAGGTTGATCATGTTATTTTTTTTGGCAGTGAGAAGCTACAGTTACACACACACACACACTAAACTAATCAGTCAAACAACCACGTAACATCCATGTCCATCCAGCCTGCTCAGACATCTGTTACAGGAAATCATTAAGATAGTTAGTTCAGCTGCAAAGCTTTTCTACGTTTACTGTGACTGGACTGTGCCATGCTTTTGAGCTTCGTGCAAACCAGGGGTGGCAAACTCCATTCCTGGAGGGCCACACTCCTACACTGCTTCGTTACAACCCTGCTCCATTACACAACATGCAGTTTTCAAATTAGCCTGAAGGACTTCATTAGCTGAATCAGGTGCGTTTAATTTAGGTTGAAGCTAAACTGTGCACGGCTGCGGTCATCCAGGAACTGAGTTTGACACTCCTGGTGTAAACCTCAGGGCCGCTTCGTTAAGACAGCAGACTTCATGTTGGGTAAAAATTACCGACCCAATACCTTCAGTAGAACACATAACACATGAAGTACTGGCAGAACCAGGCAACGCACAAGTGTACTGCTGCCATCTACTGGCCATGTGATTCAAATCATTACATTTTAATATTGAGAAAAAAATGTAAAGAGTGGAAAAGTCCAAAATAACTAAATACATACAGAATAATGTTATCACGACACTGGAATTTCTATATATGATATGATACCTTGAAAAAACAAAATCGATATTCGATAACATAGGGAGAAAAACTGCCACAACATTAAGCTAGAAAATGTTTGGTTTGTATTTTTTGTTATTGATTTAATGCTAAATATCTCACAAGTCTAGAACATGACAATGAGACAATGAAATAAGAGAATGTCAGACTTTAATAAACTTTTTTTTCTTTTTAGATCATGCCTTTGAAATGAACTGAACTATATAACTAATCTTAGAACTTAAGTTAATGGTAAGATATTTGTTAACATTAACACATGAATTAACACTGAAAGAATACTTCTAAGACACGTAATAATCTTAGTTTAAACCTAATTAAATTTCTTAAATTTAATCTAAAATTTAATCTAACAAGAGCTAACATTGTATTTTAATCAACTAATGTTGTCAAATATTTAAAAATACTGTAAATGTATATGATGAGCAGATTTGAATTTTGGATTCACAGAGTCATTGATAAACGCATATTAATAGTGTTATTAATAGTATTATCCGTACTATTGTAAACACAGCTGTAGCGCATCAAATGCGGAAAGAAAAACTCATTAAACGGCATGAGGACACTCATATCAGTAACAATACTGGGCCCTCTTAGTTAATATTTCTTTAATGTTAAAACAAGAGCAGTTACCAACCTCTCGAAATTCTTTATATAGCTTCGAATGTGTGTTTCAGATGCTTTGCTAAATTCGTGTTGTTACTAACCACTAACACCGTGTTAGCACCTTTAGTTAGCACTGCTTTGTAACAGCGGTTGCATAGCAGCTTGCTTGTGTCTTTTGCCTTTCCGTGTTCATTTGCCTCAAATCCAAAACAGTTCTAGACAGCAGACAGCACTCCTGGAGCGAGTGAGACGAGACAGGCACTGCGGTCCAGTGTGGTATGTGACAACTTGCTGTTGGAGCGAAGGGAGAGAGTGAAAGCACCAAAGCTAACCTGGTATCGGTATTCGAGAATTGAGTATTATACCATTTCGTATAGTTCAGTATTGATATATTGATAGTTTTGACAGCACTAATACGGAACTACATGTACTGTATGTGGCTACATTGCGTTAATTGAATAATTTAATCTACCAAGCCTATCAAGAACATTTAATAAGTGCAATGCTATACACAATTTATGCCCTTTGTATCATTGCCAGATATCAACAATAGAGTAGCCCAATTAACTGTAATTATTTCAGATTCTATTTGATTAAAAAGATCACAAATAAAATAATTGCATTCAATGCATACAATTTAGAGTATGCAACAACAACAACAACAACAAAAAGCTGCAGGCTATTTAAACACCTATTATCCTACATGTTTCCATTTATTCACCCAGTTTACCCATTTCATGATGTTGGGTACTGCTGAACCAAACGAACCTGGACCTGTTAACAGCCAACTTTCGGCTTGTTACTGTGCAGTTTAAATGAAAGGGGTACACTTTCATTTTTACCTTGTTAAATGTCTTCGTGCTTATTGGATGAAGTATGTGGTCATATACCAGAATGTAATGTATCTTGTTCGCTACAACATAGTACAACAAAATCATTTGATCAAAAATTCATTTGTATCCTGAGACACTATTTGTGTTTCCAGCGAAATGTCACTAAAATATAATTAAAGGCACAACAAAAGTCCTTTTTGAAATTTAATTTCTTTTTTAGACCTCTGTAGCACCCCATGTTTATGTACCTGATAAGAGATGAGTTTCTTTTTATCCTCTCCTACTTGTGGTAGCGTAAGAGGCCCTGAAATGACCCACACGTCTCGGAACCTCTCGGTCAGCTCTCTGCAATACATCTCCAACCTTAAAACAGGAAATATGTTATTAAAAGCATTCAACAAAAAGCAGGTTCATCTCCAAGAAACCCTTACGCGCCCCCAACACTATGAACGATTTGCTTATTACCTGTTCCAGAATCCGGCGTTGTTCTCGTAATTCTGTGGGACGATATTAGACAGATAGAACGTCTCCACCATTGATTGCTGTTGAAAGATGAAATTTAGCAGACATGATCAGACACGGCTAAAATTATAACGATTTTGATTGAGGTATATTGAGCATTTTTACATTTTATTTTGGCATATATTAAACCCCCGATAACTGCAGCATTTCTTGGCGTGTAATGGAACTATATCTTCAGATACAGGCTGATTTTTTTGACAATTATTCAGATAACAGCTCAGGAGGATAAATGTTGCCTTGCCTCGGAAAATTTATTGTCGCCAGCTGGTGCCATGTGTCCTCGAGACCAGCCGCTGCCGAGGTAGTCATCATTGTGTGCTGTGAACAGCTCTGGGACGTTGGGGTCTGGCTTGAATTTGCAGTGCTTTCGGTCTGCTTTGCCTGGTAAATTACAGCATAGGGAAAAATCAAGAGTGAATTCGATGTGCTTGATTGAAATGCTGCCGATGTTTCCCCAGCATATACCCGTTGGTCATTGTAGTCATGAAGTAAGTGAGTAACTACTTAGCCAATGATTTTTAAACACCTGTTCCCTATATAAAAATGTATTATGCCGCTGCTTTACCATTTAGTTTTGTGAGGATTTGTCTGTACAAACCATGAAAACACACACACACACGAAAACAGATCGGGGGTTATATCAAACTGGCTGAATGTTGCTGTCATCCAGCCTTGAGTGAAGAGCAGATGAATCTCCACTAGGAAGTGAGACTTCACTGGACTATATTTTTAATGTCATGCAAACTACAGTGACAAACCATGACCACGTTTTGAGCAAAGACGGAAGACAAGTCTCTTTTCTTTTAATCTCCACTTTCTTTTCATTACCATTTATTTAAATTCTTGTTAAACATGTTCCTTCATGTAGTATAGAAGCATTGTTTGAATTGCGTTGTGAAATGTGTTCTTCAAACTTCCCAAAAAAATAAAAAAAGGCAAAAAAATGATGAACAACTTACCAAGTAGTTTTTCCTCAGACAGGTGTTCAGCCACCCATCTCGGTGTCCTTCGGCTTTGATCATATGACAGAACATGATTGGTATAGTATCTGGTCTCTGCACCATCCACAGGGAGCCCATACAGCTTAATGAGTCTCTGTGTTACACTCTCTGAGATAGACAAACGCAGTTTATTGGCCAATCTAGATTTCTCTTACACTTGCCCAAACTAATAGATGTTTGGCAAGTGGTTAACGCAGTGGTTAAAATTGACCACGGATCTAAATGTTGCGAGTTCAAATCCCAGGATTACCAAGCTGCAACTGCTGGGCTCTTAAGCAAGGCCCTTAACCTTTAGTGTTAAAAAAAAGAAGTAAATAATATATATTAATTGTAAATAGTAAACATTAACTGGAGCCCAAACGCCCCATCTAGTCTACTGTCTATTATCTGACTGACTGCTATTTCAGATATAAATGCAATTTTATATCTCACAACTGACTTTGACCAGTTTCAATTTAACATCTCAATTATTTCTCATTATTTGTTTCTGTCTCATTTCTTGATCAGTTTGTTTTTCCTCGTGTCATCAGACAGTTCGTCGGTATAATAATGAAAAACATAAACATAAGAATTTTTTTTACTAGTGAGTTACGAAGAATGATTTAGTCTGAATAAATAGGTGCCATAAATATGAACAATGCTAAAGAGCTAGCAAGAAATCCAGCTGCAAGCACGAGCTCGTTGCAGCAGATAAGGCAGATTTTAGGTACTCATGAAAATGTCAGAATTGTGAGAAATAAAGTCGCAATTCCTTTACTTAAATCCTTAGCTAAACATACCCAGCAAAAAAAACAAGCTCGTTTTAGTTAAAACGTTGCTTTGTGTTCGTTAGGTAGCTGTAAACTAACGCTACTGTCTTCTATTATGCTTAATTTTATTGTACCGGTCTTGTTCAATTGCTAGCCAACACATAACACACAGCTAAACCATAAGGATAACGGCACAACAGCTATAGTCCAAAATGGCGAACTATTAATATGTTAAATAGCCCACCTGACTTATATTGTTGTAGTTATTCTATTAAAAGTAACAGTTGAGAAACAGCTTATTATAACGGGAAGCTAGCATGCTACCTTTCTCCTGTGTGGACGCTTCAGGTTGAAGATAGAGTTTAACGGCTGCCACACAAGCGCCAGTGCTAATAGTAACTCCACATGCAAAACCACCAAAAAATCGCACAAATTTAAGGCCAGGTGCCATTTCTACCAAATATAAATTTAAATCTAGCGTTGGCTTCGGTGCAAACAAAGTAGCGCCACGTTTGAATGAACAACTACTGTTCTTTAGAAAGAGAGAGCTCAGTGAGGATCTGAATTCCTCACACCTCCATCTTGTGGCCATCAAACAAAAATACACACCAGTACAGAGCTACGGTAAATCTGAGTTAATCTAAACCACTGTTTTTGCTACCCCACTAAACACCTTTGGCATAAACTTGGACACAGAACACCTAAACTTCTTCAAGCTACACAAGGGAGCGACCTCTATAATGCTTTTGTGACTTAATGAGCACAAATCCCTACAGCCATACTCCAAGATCTAATCAAACGCATTCCCATAAGAGAGGAGGCTATTATATAGGAGTATGATTTGACAGGTTTACGTAAACAGGACCATATGGTGCACCTCGTAATCGCTCTTCCAGTTCATTAGATGAAGCAGAGATGCAATTTGTAAGTATATAAACTGCTGAGCTTAGCACAGCTGTTGCTGTTCACTATACAACAGGGCTGTTGAATTATCCATCAACACATATAATTACCTGCAGCTATCACAAGCCCTGGTGATATTTAGTGCATCACTCTGGCTTGTGGAATGTTGATTAATTCTATCGATAGCATTTACACAGATTAAGGATAACATTATGACCACCATTCAAATATTGTGGTGGTCCCCCTTTTGCTGACAAAACAGTCCTGACCCGTTGAGACATGGACTCCACTAGACCCCTGAAGGTGTGTATGTGGTATCTGGCACCAAGATGTTAGCAGCAAATCCATTACGTCTTGTAAGTTGAGTTTTATCCTCCTTCACTCCACATGTGAGTCCATGAGTCTTGGTCGCCCATGATCCTGTCGCCGGTTCACCACTGTTCTTCCCTTGGCCCACTTTTGATAGATACTGACTACTGCAGACCGAATACCCCACAACTGAAGCAGTTTTGGAGATGCTTTGACCCAGTCGTCTAGACATCACAATTTGGCTTTTAAACTCGCTCAAATCTTTACGCTTACTCATTTTTACTGCTTTGAACATGAACACTGAGGACAAAATGTTCACTTGCTGTCTAATATATCCCACCCACTAACAGTAATATATCCCACGCACTTACAGTAATATATCCCACCCACTAATAGTATGATATCCCACCCACTTACAGTAATATAACCCACCCACTTACAGTAATATATCCCCCCCACTAACAGTAATATATCCCACCCACTTACAGTAATATAACCCACGCACTTACAGTAATATATCCCACACACTAATAGTATGATATCCCACCCACTTTACAGCAATATATCCCCCCCA
>JAOUQX010000036.1:8089316-8102039 GCA_028566295.1 Liobagrus marginatus
AGTAATATAACCCACGCACTTACAGTAATATATCCCACACACTTACAGTAATATATCCCACACACTAATAGTATGATATCCCACCCACTTTGCAGCAATATATCCCACCCACTAACAGTAATATATCCCACCCACTAACAGTAATGTCCCCCCACTAACAGTAATATATCAGGGAGATTAGCAAATAAATCTATACCTGATAGCATTGTTTCAATATCATATAAGATATGCTTAACGCACCAACATTCAAGACTGGCACCAAAATGATCAAATAAATTTTTTGCCACCTTGTCATTACACACCTGAACAAACCCCAGGTACACAGTGAGGGTTATATACAGTATAAGTCTTCTTACATGTTCATTTCTAAGCATTAACTGCTGTTTTATTCCAGTGCCTGAGCTTGTTTTTACTCTGTTTATTGTAATCTATGTCAACAGCCCGGCTCTGTAAATATCAATCTGGATTAGAGAATCTGCCAAATGTAAGGAACAGAAATGTGCGCCACTGATCAGGAACAGAGGGAACACCATCGTAGTGCAAAGTCTTGTTAAGAGATAACGTGAATTGTGCAATGGTTCAAATTATGTCAGTTTTTTTTTCCTAGTTAAAGGCACAAACGCCACTACAATGTTTGGCATATGCAGCAAGTAATACTAGAAAATTGGTTTCGTTACATTTCAACACCTGCAGAAAAAAAATCATTTGATTATGAGAACACGATAATATTTACAGAGGTTTTCATTAATTAGTTCATTCATTCATTGTCTAGCCTTTATCCTGTTCAGGGTCGTTGGGGTGCTGGAATTTATTCCAGATAATTTAGGGTGTGAGGCGGGGTACATCCTGTACAATCACCAGTTAATCACAGGGCTAACACTTAGAGACAGACAAATGTTCACACACACACATTCACTACTTTGGACAATTTAGAGTAGATTATTCACCTATGCTCAATAACATGTGTTTGGAGGCGTGTCTTTGAAGGCCTTGCCAACATGCCACCCAATGGTTTTCATTAAAAAAATTTTTAATCCAAGCAAATCTCGCTATACTAATTTATTATTAAATCTATATTTAAAAGCATTGCTTCTTAAATTATATTTAATTACGGGATGAAGGGACACCTCCATCTCCATCAGATGACACTCACATATTGTTGGCTGAACATCTGCATATGCCATACAACAGTGGAAATGATTTTTGGATTTATGTTTATTATTATTTGTTAGCTTTAGATCAGGGGTCACCAACATGGTCCCCCCGAGCACCAGCTCACCCGCAAGGACCACATGAGTAGCCCACGGGCCCGTTTTAATAATAGCCCACCATAGCGACACTTACCAGTAAACTGCATCTATATTTTGCATTGCTGCTCTTTTTTAAATCAGGCATTAATGTAAATTTGAAAATATAATTACTTCTAAAGATTTATAAAGTGTTTCCTACCTTGTTCCATCATTGCTGATAATTATTTTGAGAAATCATTAACATGATCAGTGTCTTCACATATATGAAGAACATTAATTATAAATAATAACATAATTAAAGGTAAATTGAGCAAATTTGTTATTTCAGAAGTGAATATCAAACTGGTAGGTCTTCGCATTAATCGGTACCCAAGAAGTAGCTCTCAGTTTCAAAAAAGGTTGGAGACCGCTGTATTAGATAATATAGTAACCGTCGGACAAGTATGGAAATGAGCTGTTTCTGTAGAAACTATAGCAGATTCCTCTTTTCTCTTTTTATAACATGAGCCACATGTCCAACGCTCTAAAATTGTGGCCATTAGCATTGGCATCATTATAATCAATCAAGCCACTCCTATATAAAAGAATAAAGAATAAGTAACTGTGTTACAAAAAACATTGCACTGGTGTGTACTAACTAGTGCAACACACAGGGTACATTATGAAACGTAAAAACCATGAAATGTCTCACTGCCACTAGGGGTTCAGGGATTTTTCAGGACAAGTGTCCACTATTAATGTGGCTTTTTTGTGTCCGGTTACTCCTGACCTTTATTTTACACTATATATGCTAATATATTTAAATTAAAGCTGACATTTTATACCTCAGTGTCATGGTTTCACAAAGTCTTAATATCATATTTATTGCCCTCAGCTGTAGGTTCAATCCTGTATAAAAAAAAAAAAAAAAAGTTAAATATATGGTGGTATATGATGTACTGGTCATTAAAATCAACAATGATTAATGTGATATTGGCTGCTATTCTTCTTATTAACTTAATTCGGCTAAATCAGAATCAGACCTTGTTAAAAAACAAGTAGGCGCTTTTGTTTTATCAGTGTTTTATTGTTTACTTTCATATACAAAAAGATAAAATTGAAATAATCCTTTCTAGTACTTTTTCAGTCAGGATGTAGTTGCTTCACACTGAGCAAGTACTACATTCATACTGGTTTATTCTGGCAGCAATGAAGAGCAGAAACAACCACATCCCAACAACTAGGTAAAACTAATCCAAACTCTGGATATGGAGTTCTAAAATTACCACAGTAAAAAGGAACAATGATCCACTGCAAAATTAAAGAACTATGTTACAATGAGCGTTGCCCCTCCAAAAAAAAAAAAAAAAAAAAAGTCCTCAGTTCGTTACAGCAATACAATGGATGTCTGACCGTCCCAGGGCATTTCATAAAAGCTATATAAAACTTTTTCAACATACTTTTCAAATCCAAAAGAGCGTCTATAGAGCAACAAGCTCGACTCTCTGAATACATTTTGTCTTATACCGATCTTTTTTTAGTAGGGTTGCTAAAATCAGTAGTACAAACCATCTCTGTTCTAAAAGTTTAGCTACAATAGTGAAACATAACCTACAACATGTACATTTCACATATTCCAATATAGTTACAGCACTTAAAATATGACCCCTTGACAAGACAAGTACGAATGCCTTCTTTCATCTCTCAGCGCCGCTTCCTTTACACGTATAATGCATATAAAGTAAAGTATCGGACGATTACTGGTCATTAAATAGATGGGTTATTTTTTTTTTTATTTTGTTTTCTTCCAGCTGATGCAATTTTTGGGCTTAAGAAGACAATCCAAGTCAATTTGTTATTCCAAAAAATAAGGTACTATTAAATAGTGAGAATGGTCATATTCTCCATGTGGGAAAGTAGAGTTAGCATAACAAACAAATCCTCCGTATATATTCCCCTGAAGAAAAGCTTTAATACTTGAGTGTTGGCTCAGAACCCTGCTACACGTTTAACCTGAACACTGCCGTCTTGTATATGAGGTAACGGAACGCACCAAAACCTGCTCTGAGATTACAATTAGGCTTGGCGCGAATGCTAACGATACAGAAGAAAATGCCTGTGTTTAGCGAGGTCGTTTAAACCACCTTCAGCTTTATTTCACGAGGGGAAAAGCGGGAATGTAGGAAGCACTCAAGTGGTTCCCTGTATAGTACCTTTAAAATTGCTTTTTCCCAGGATGGGGAAGAGGCTCGAGACGAAAGAGGGGTTTGAGTTGTCAAGGGGTGCTTTATACATGTTACACCAGTACAAAAGAGGTTTTCCTGTGTGTGTGTGTGTGTGTGTGTGTGTGTGTGTGTGTGTGTGTGTGTGTGTGTGTGTGTGTGTGTGTGTTACAATAGTGTACATTTTCTCAACTATCCAGCTAGCAACACTGATTCACATGAGCTCTGAGGTAATCGGTTCCTGAAAACCTGGATCTAAGACTGCATCCAGAGTTACAGCTGGTCACGTTTTTAGAGATTTTTATAGCATATACAGTATATATAGATACTATTTTCTGAAAAGGATCACAACCAAAGTGAAGAGGGAGGGATGGAGGGAGGGAGAGAAAGAGAGACAGGAGACAGAGAGAGACACAGCGGTTGCTTCAGCAAGAGTACACAGGCACATAAGAACACCCCTGAAAATGAGAGGTTGGTAACATTCCTGATATTAAAGATGATCTAGCTTACCATGAGGCCATCTTTGTAACATGGATCAGCGAGCCAGGTCCGTATAGAAACACGCCTACACTCACGAGTCAAAATAAATGCACATTAGCGATTAACGACGACACGCCTGGCAAACAACGAAACAAAAACTCAGTCGCAGGCAACAGAACCCTCGCTGAATTGGCACAACAGCTGAGATGTTAACATCTTAAGAAATGCTTGTGAATCCAAAAACAATTGGCCGGTATTGCATCGATGATCTACGACGTGGATCGTAGTGTTTATCCTGATTACGAGCTTATCGAATGTAAAAAATAAAATAAAAAATATAAAATCCGCAAGCGGATAACACCACGTGTAGCTCGAAGCATCTCGAGCAGTGTTCATGAGGTATGCGCGTGACTGTTCTGGGTCTTTGCTTTCTTACTTTTGCACAATCGCAGACGATAACAAGAACAAAACATTGGTTACCGTCTTGCAGATTTTCAGGAAATGCAACAAATGTGGCTGCATATTATTACTAAAACACACACACACACTTGTGTGAACATATGCATCATCGCCCAACAATATCTGACTGTAAACTATAAGGACAATGATTTGGTATAATTCCTGGCAAACCCTAATGTCGCACAGAAGTGTTTATCTTCAGAAAGAATGCTACTCTATTGCTCTGGATATTGCTTGCTACATCGTCCGAGCTCACACACACGCACGCGCACACACGCACGCACGCACACACATGTACACACGCACTCACTTGGGCTCGTACGGGAAAGCCGCAGAGGCTGGAAAGGGAAAGAAAATCAATCGCCTTTAAAAGTCAGTGAGAGTAGCAGACAAATATGAAATATTTAATGATGGGATTCACACATTAATAACAGATTTGGCAACAAGCATTTAATACGAATTAAAAACTGATCCTGGTTGGTTTAGCACTGTGAAATGAACAGCACCATCAATTCCATGGGTGCAAAGATGGCCTCAAAGTATTCCCTGTGATCGCGGGCCACACTGGAAATGTCACTCCAGCTTCACACGCACACGCACACTCGCGCACACAAGCGCACACACGCGCGCACACCATTGCAGATGGATGGCGAACATCCCGGAGAAGTTTTATGGCACCATGAATAAAAAACAAAATAAAGCTCTGGTAAGGACATACTGTAGAGAGGAAAGAAAGCAACCGCTGCAAAGCCTCCAGAAAACAGAGGGACATCAAACCTTTGTTTTTATTCTTAATATCGCTATAAAAGTCAGTTTTAATAAAATAAGGCCTGCTGTATAACAAAGGTGCCCGATACAAGCCCCACAACTTTGTTTCAATTTAGAACGAGCGATTTTGCTGAGGTGATGTGAGCGACGTCCCGACAACGCGCCGTCCTGACATCGTTTAGCGGCGCGGCCGCCTTGTTTTAAAAGAAACAATGAAACTTGATACTGCAGAACATTTCCAAGCATTAAAAGAGGACTTCCTATTAAGGTTCTCATACGCCATCCTATATTAAAGGTTTAATGTCCCTTTGAGCAACAGAGAAGGAAACAAAGGAGCGAGCAAGAGAGAGAGAGAGAGAGAATTAAGGAGTAATGCCCTGGTCTGAAAGCTAGGCAGAATTCTACACCTGTTTACAGTTATTTACACCGTTTTGTTTTTTTATTTATTCATTTATACACCCTAAAATGTGATAGCACTTCTTCAAAGATTTTGGACTTTTTTTTTTCTTTTCACTTTTCCAAAACTCCCTAATCTTAAAAGCCTACTGAAATCAAAATATACTTACTACAAGTCAACACAGCTAACAGAATATATAAGACAAGTCATACACATATAAAAATCTGAGGTATTTCTGGTTTGAGGTGGTCTGTGGTTCATGAGCAAGATTTAAATTTTTTTTTTCTTGTCGGGGGTTATTTTTTTTGTCCTCTAGGAAAGGTTTATTGTTTCGAGTTGCTCTCGTTCTTCTCGGAAGCCTCGTCATTTGTCTTGACGTTTGCGTTGCATTTGAAAAGGAACTCTACTGAGAAGTTGTGTGTAATGCAAAGGACAAATCTAATGGAACAGATGAAAATGAAATACAGAACGGTTTCAGCTTCGAGTGGAAACAGCAGCATTGTGGACATTCAGCGTTCTACTTGTGGCCAACCCTAACCCCACCTCATGCCACTTAAGACAAAAATCAAATAAAATAAAAGCAGGTTTCCTGGTTCGAGGTTTTTCCCTCCACCGAATGCATTATAGTCACTCTTATTAAAAGACTGCGCTGAACGGCGTGTGTGTCTATTGCGCTGCAGGTGGAGGATCTACAATAAAGGACCCACAAGATCCGATTCTTAAAGTTGGTCCCTGTGAAATACTGAGGACTCGCTAACGGGACGCAGCGGAAAGGTCAACTTAAATCCTTCTTATGATCCACTGCTCAGGATTTCTACACCATCATGGCTTCAGTCAGGCTCCGGCAAACTTGTGTGTGTGTGTGTGTGTGTGTGTGTGTGTGTGTGTGTGTGCGTGTGTGTGTGTGTGGAGCTTGCAAAGAAATAAATGAAAGAGAAGAAAACTGGAAAACATTTTGATGGCCAGATACCAAACCTTTCACAACGACTCACACACACGTGCCTCACACACTCATTCCTGATCGCACACGCACACACTCAGAGACACGTTCATGTTCACTCGCTCACACAGAGACCCATTCATGCTCGCTCATACACACACCTCAGAGACACACCTTATTCACGCACGCACGCGCACACACACACACATTCTGATCATGGTCTTGATAAATATTTATCAGGGTTAAAAAGTGACCCGTCAAAATTTCTCCTTCTATTTACTAGGGATAAATTGCAGTCACACCCCCCCCCATGACCCCCCGACCCCGAGTGTTTACCTGAGAAAGAATTCTGTACCACACGAAACATGTTATCCAAATCGGCGGCTCGTGCGCTAGCTCGAAAGTGTGACGCTAACGTTCGCGCCGCTAAATTCTCACGAGCGCAAGATGAAGCTCCTGACGCTCGCCAGCTCCGACGGAGACCAAACAAAAACACGCCAGCTGTCTTCCACACGTTGTTGTGTTCTAGAGACACCCGTTAGTTCCGTAAAAGACACGTTTTCCGTAAATTTGATTAGCACGCGGTCGGAGAGAGGAAAATTTCCTGAATAAAAAAAAATTTAAAAAAAAGGAAAAAAAAAAAAAAAAAAAAAGAAAGAAAGAAATGAAGAAAAATCCCTTGAGGAGGGTTAGTGTAACAGTCATAAAGGTTCCTCACAGGTTTTGCAGCATTGTTGTAGTTTCCGACATGATGAACGGTTGCTTCAGGTGGTGGATGGTTTCAAAAAGGAAAAAAAAACAATAAGCGAACACTGAACGGAAACGGTTGAGGTACCTGCATGGTGTCAGCATTCATGAGTCGGCACCTGAATGCGCTTTGTGATGTCCTTACGCTGCTTCGTTTCGTTTTCCTCTCTGGATAAAAATACAGTAGCGAAGTGTGCTGGTAGTATTGATCCGATCAGAATAAATCAAACGAATAATAATATACTAATAAATGATAATTTAAAAAAACGTCAAGAGAAAATAGCAGCTGCATTCATTGTTGTCTGAGATCCGCTGAGTCTGGAAAGACGAAGGTTGTTTCTTTCGCTTCGGGTTTGTTTGTTTTTGTTGGGTTTTTTTCTCTTCTTCTTGTATTTCTCTCCGCCTCGTTCTCAGATGCTGGACTCTTTGGGTGCCAAGTCCACGTTGGTGACGGAGGTGAGCACTGAGACGAGGCAGTCGGAGGCAGGGCCGCTGCCAAGGCGCCGGATCTGAGAGAGACGTTCCTCTACGCAGCCCGCTGAGAGACGAGCCTCGGCGTCATGGTCCCAGCATTCCTCGATCGTCTCGCACAGCTGCTCCAGACCCTGCATGCACAAGCGCAAAAACACACACACACACACAGAGCAGGCCCGACGGTCACTTCGACAAGAAATAGAAACGTGTTTTGTACAACATGATCCAGATTAAACTCAAAACACAGCTGTTTAGCTTTGCATTTACTGAATGAGCACTGCGCTACCCCTGAACCGACCAAACTATTTTCATTTTGCTAAAATAATCATTCTTAACTATTTAAAATGTTGAGATTAATCTTTTTTTATTAATTCATTATCTAGCGTTTATCCCGTTCAGGGTCGTGGGGGCGCTGGAGTTTATCCCAGTTAACTTACAGTGTGAGGCGGGGTACATCCTGGACCATGCTTACGCAGTTTTCCACGGGTACTCCGGTTTCCTCCCGCCTCCAAACACATGTGATTGGGCATAGGTGAATTATCTACTCTAAATTGTCCATTGGAGTGAATGTATGTGTGAATGTTTGTCTGTATCTAAGTGTTAGTCCTGTGATTAACTGCCAATGAATGTGATTACCCCGCCTCATACCTTAAGTTATCTTATTCCTGAACAGAATAAGCGCTAGATAATGAATGAATGACTTCACCTACACCCAATCGCATGCCTATGGAGGCAGTAACGGTAACCGCGTTGTAAAGGCGAGAGAATCATTCGTTTGATTACTCGTTACTCTAAATAATAACGGCATTAGTAACACCGTTATTCCCATCACTAGTCGTCACCGTCTGCTTATTTACCTGAACAAATAGAAAACAAAGAGGAAAAGAACAAACCCAAGAGAACCCAGTGTAGAGCTGTTTGGCTTTATTTTAGTCCCATAGATCTAGTTTAGACTAAATCAGGGGCTTTCAAACTAGGGTTCGTGAAGGAATTGGTTTGTAAGTTGATGACAAACAACTAATTAATATACAATAAGTAATATTAAAATCCAAATAAAACATTAACAAACAAATATTTGATTTGTTTCATTTGTGTCATGTGGCCCAAAGTTTGAAAATCCCTGGTCTAAAGCGGTGATCTTCGATGCACACTACACTAAAGACAGCAGTGATTGGCACTGAGAACTGGTACCAAGGAAATGTCTTGTTTATGACACACAACGCAGCGCTTCGCCATCATTTAGTCCTACTAGAACTCGGACAGAAACACTTCCTAGGCTTGCTTACCGGATGCTTAAGCCAGCACTCTTTCAGGACAGGCCTCATTTTTTTGTGGACTACAACGTCCTGCAGGTCCTCCAGAGATGGGTGCTGTCCAATCTCCTCCTCAAACGGTAGCATGTACTCATCTACTGGACCTGTACACACACACACACACAAACACCCACAACTCAGAACATACAGACACTGCTCCCCATGCCCGTGCCTACAACACTTAATTCAGTTCATTAACTTCCCTTTAAGGTATAAGCTCTAAGGGTTAACTCTTTGGGTTGTTGATTATGAGCTCCATGAAGACATGGTGTGTTCTGATTGGTGT
The DNA here is from genome assembly GCA_028566295.1 of Liobagrus marginatus. NCBI lineage: Eukaryota > Metazoa > Chordata > Actinopteri > Siluriformes > Amblycipitidae > Liobagrus > Liobagrus marginatus. Next base: position 8,098,632 of record JAOUQX010000036.1, read on the forward strand.
GATCCATGACCTCAACCCCGTTTAATAGGACGTTTAATAAACACATAATAATCAGATGTTCCAATACTTTTCTCCATATAAAAGGTTTTTGATTACAATGTCTAATACACAAGCTGCTAATGGCGCTTTAAGCGAAGCCCTTAACCATGTCTCTGCTTCGCTGGTGCTCCTTATAGCTGCAATGTGCCAAGAAAGGAATTTCAGTGTGCTGTAATGTTTAGAAGAAGAAGAAGCATGGACCCATACAGCATACAGCCGGTCTTAATTTTGTCACATACATTGAAATTTGTCTCTTCCCATATCCCAAACTAGGAAACTGGAGTCAGAGCGCATGTTCAGCCATGAAGTGCTTCTGGAGCAAGAGGCTGGTTTAAGGGCCTTGGTATAATATATTTGAGTGACGATACCAAAGTTTGGCTAAATACAAGAACCAAATTTATAGCAGGAATCATTCATTCATTATCTAGCGTTTAGATGTTGGAGTCTATCACAGCTAACTTAGGGTGTGAGGCGGAGTACATCCTGTACAATCATCAGTTAATCACAGGACTAACACTTAGAGATAGACAACCATTCACACACACATTCACTCCTATGGACAATTTAGATTAGCCAATACACCTATGGCCAATCAAATACGTTTGGAGACGGGAGGAAACCGGTGCATGCACAGGAAGAACATGCAAACTCACACAGAAACACCCTGGGTTAGGGGTAGGGAATCAAACCTATGACCTTCTTGCTGTGAGGCAGGAGTGCTAACCGCTCTGCCAGCATGCTGCTAGCACGAATCAATAGTCAACTATTCCAGAAACAAAAGCAAACATTTGGTTTCCTCTAAAGTCCCAGGTCCTTTATTTATTTATTTATTTTTAGATCGAAGAGATATGTATGAAATGACTGTGTCTGGGGCATAGGAAGCTGTAAAAGTGCTTACCATCAGCGGCTGCACAGCGCGACACCAGCTCCCAGAGTACGAGTCCCACGGCGTACATATCTATCCTCAGAAACGCATCCCTCTGGAAGTTAATGGCTCCCTCCAGCACTTCCGGTGCCATGTACCGCCGTGTGCCAACCTAACAGCAGAGTCAAACTGTTAGTCGCGCTCGGATACGTGAAAGCATCGCACAAACCTACTACAGCTATGATCATGGCCTGGCAAACATGTTAAAGTAATGTTTAACATACAGTGTACTACCGAACCATGTTTAATAAATCACCATTAACGCTATAGAAGAATTAACTAAAGCTGTTTCAATCCAGTGTGTTCTAGTGTTCGTTTCTCCTTCTTACCTGGCCATGAGTGTCTCCTGGAGCTTTTCCAGGCTCAAACTTCACCGCTAAGCCGAAGTCGCCGATGACCGCGGTCAGATCGTTCTTCAGCATCACATTTTTACTCTTGAAGTCCCTGTAAGTCAAAATGAGCATGTGTGCTGATCTAGAGCAGCGCTGCAAACCTGTGTCAAGTGAATTCTGGAAACATTAGCTAACATTTTGAACATCTTTTCACCTTTACGATGCTGCAAACATATTCCAAGCTGGGTAAGGAGTTACACTACATCAGGGGTCTCCAATCCTGCTCCTGGAGGGCCTGCAGAGTTTAGATCCAACACACCTGCCTAGAAGTTTCTAACCTATCGTAAAGCATTGATTAGCTGATTCAGGTGCATTTAATTAGGGTTGGAGCTAAACTCTGCAGGACAGTGGCCCCCCAGGAGCAGGATTGGACACCCCTGCACTACATGGTCCATAAGTGGATCCTCCTTAAACTATTACCACAAAGTTGTCTAGCAGGTCACTGCATTATTTCTTCCCAGAGGCTTAAAAATTTGTTAGCATGACAACGCCCCTGTACACAAAGCCCCTGAGCTCCATGAAGACATGCCGTGTTATAATTGGTGTGGAAGGGCTTGAGTGTTCTAAACCTCACTAAACACCTTTGGGATGAACTGGATCACTGACTGCAGACAGTCAACTTAGAGACAGACAACCATTCCCACACACATTCACTCCTATGGACAATTTAGAGTAGCTAATTCACCTATGCACAATCACATGTGTTTGGAGGCGGGAGGAAACCGGAGTACCCAGGGAAATCCCACGCAAGCACAGGGAGAACATGCAAACTCCACACAGAAAGATCCTGGGCGGGAATCGAACCCATGACCTTCTTGCCGTGAGGCAGGAGTGCTAAGCCCCCTGCCACCGTGAAGCCCTATACATATCATTAAGAGCAAAAAATTCAGACATGGTCTGTCTCTTACACCTATTTATTATTGTTTTTACCTGTGAGCAATGGCAGGTTTGGGACCTTCTCCTTTATAGCGTGGTACATCTTCATGAAGGTAGGCCAGGCCACATGCCATGGTTTCAGCAATGTGACACAACTCGTTCCAGCTGACAACACTGCCCTTCAGAAAATCGGTCAGAGAACCCTGTAGAGCAGAGACGACACTGAAACCTCGGCCCGACGTCAACACGCAGCGCATTTACAACGACACGAGTGACGGTAGAGATAAGAGACACCTTTCTGAAAAGTGGCACAGCACAAACGGAGGCTTCAATACATGCTGCATTTATTCATCTGTCCTTAACATATCAATCACCTCCACTTAAAGTCCACCACTTGATTTGTGTTTCAATCTTATTTTCCGTAGAAATGTGACGGTACTTTTCTAAGTCGTTATATTTATCATTTTGATTCTACGGAAAGGCAAATGTTGCATCAGAAATGCTATACTGAAACTTTTACCATTTACAGTGGTACCTCGGTATAAGAACGCCCCGGAATACGTAAAATTCAGTTTACAAATTGCAGCTCGTCAAAAAATGTGCTTCTGCTTACGGAAAAAATGTCACTATGCGAACATGAGAAACGTCATGCACCAAAAAATCGCAGGCGAGTTGGTTCTTTTCTTATCGCCATCCACGCTCTTCAGCGCAGCACGTTGCTGTCACGTTGCTGTCACGTTGCTGCAAACCTGAGGGCGCTGTAGACCGTGCGTGTGTGCGCGCGCATGTGTGCGTGTGTCACAGCTTTAAGAGGAATTAGGAGACGGAGAAGACCGTGTGTGTGTGTATATCTGGTTAAGATTGCAGTCATTTGTAGTGGAAATCACCCTGATACTAATGAGTGCTATAAAACCTTTTAATGGCGCTATATCTCACTTCAGCGATGTTTTAAAAAGTCGCCAAAAGCAGCTTTCAATTGACAAATTCTTTACGACAGTTGGAAAAATACTTCGTAGTGAAACAAAGCAAAGTGAATGTAACATCAGAGGACATTTGGCTGGAAGCCCGCCCCAAGGGCTTTAGGACCATGTAGGGTTGCTTCACAGAGTTGTAACCATATGTCAGTTTTCACACACGCGCACTGAGTACCACGCCCACAGTTTAAACATGCGCACC
>JAOUQX010000036.1:8178934-8194765 GCA_028566295.1 Liobagrus marginatus
ATTTTACTGTGACAAACTCTTGGTGACACTCGCTTAACCGGAACATAAGCCACAATTAACAAACTGCGCTGAGCTAGCCTCTGTAACGAAAACATTTTCCTTTTTATTTCCCTAAAATTCCCTTTTAAAGAAAACATGCTTAAACATAAATGACACAGGTGCGCAAGGTTAATTTAACTCATATGACAATCAGCGTGCGTGAGTGTTTGTGTGTAAACAATGATACATGGCTACACCCCACGAGCCCCACATGGTCATAGTGCCCTTCTGGCGGCCTTTCAGGCCAATGTCCTTGAACGTTACAGTACCCAGTAAAGATAATGTTTTCCTCTCTTATATGTTTTTATATGGTATGATTGCAATATAAGATGTTAAAAGTAAGTAATATTTGTGAATATTGGCTTTATTTTTATTTTTAATGTAATATTTTTGGTTGTCTGGAACGAATTAACGAAGTTTCTATTCATTCTTATGGGAACACATGTATCGGTATACGAACGTTTCAGTGTAAGAGTGAAGTCCCGGAACGGATTAAATGCGTAAACCGAGGTGTGTGTGTGTGTGTATATATGTATATATTAGTGTGCATGTGTATACTGTATGTGTGCATGTGTATATATGTGCAGAATTTCCTCTCGCCGTCCCTCTTCTCAGGGGCATGTTCCTCTTGTCTACACTACATCTTTTATCCAGTCTTTCAAAGGACTTATTGTGAACATACATTTATTCCTTCCTAAAAGCACTAAAGCTTGAATAAATATATTTGTGCCAAAGTTTGAATATATATTTATTTTTGATAGCACATACTTCACTTTATTGATTTAATCCTTCTCTTCTTATTGTGCTACTCCAAACATAATAGTATCCTATTGATATACGTTTTCTTACTACTGTCGTTTTTCTCCCCATATTCTCATTCTCTTCGTTCTCACCCCTTTGAGACTTTAAGACATTAACTAACTTTTTTTGTTCTCTTTTCTTGTTTCTCCAATCCTATGATTCTTTTTGTATAATCATTTTTTGCTTTAGGATTAGGGAGTGGCTGGTGTAATAAATCCTATTTTAGCTTTAGGTTGTATAATTGGGGTGCTCCATTCCACCATTAAAATTATGGTTATCGTTAGAGGTTGGAGTCACGGTTCTGAATTTTAGGCTTAGGTTTTTTGGGATTCAAGGTTAGAGTTCGGATTAGGGTTAGGTGATGGGGTTATAATTAGGATTGTTAGTTAGGGTTAGAATTTGGTTGTTCGATAACAATCCGTTAGGGTTAAGGAGTGGGGTTATGGGTTAGGTGTGGACTTTGTAGGATATTGTGCTTGGTCTTGCTTTATTTTGTTTTATTCAAGAAGTGGTAGTAATATAAATAAAATTATTAAAATAGTTTTAAAAAACCTAATATTTTTTTCCGACGGTATTTGTTTTAGTTATGGCATCAGTAGTGCTTATTCGGATTCATAGTGTTTTGGCTTTAAATCACTATACACCCTAGTCTGAGGTGGCCAGCTGTAGATTGATCATGTCTCTGCTTGTGTCCCAAGCCCAATTTTAGATACTAATCTAAGTGTTTTAAGTCCTATTTTGCCTAAATTATTTATTTAGCGCCTATTTACGTTTTTCTTTTTGTTTTTTGGTTCAAAATGTTCCTGCGTTGTTAGTTTTTACAAACTAAAGAGATTTTCAGAGTAACGATAGCTGGGGCTTAACCTTGTGTTTAATTTAGCCTTCTGCTTAATGTTATGATTGGGCAGGGATCTCTCTTGAGGTTTCCAAACTCCTCCCCTTTTGTGGTCTTGCCAGAGAAGCTATCTACCATCTCTGAGTAGTGTGGCAGGATTGATGTGGTATCCCTCCCTTTACTGTGTACAGTGAGGCCTCGACTTACGAGTGACCCAACTGACGGGTTTTTTGAGATACGAGTCGTCTCTCAGCCGATTTTTGGCTTTTAGATGCGAGCTAAACTTCGTGTTAGGTAATACTTTGTGTTCTGTGGGCGGAGCGAATGTCACAATGAACGCATCCGTGCAGCACGTGTCTCACTCGTGCACTTTAAGCGCATCCGTGCATCACGTGTCTCACTCGTTGTAACGTTGAACTTTTAAAAAGAGAAAAAAAAACTTTAACGGCTGAGGAAGCTTTGACTGCGCATATGTCATGGGGTTTTTGGTTCCACACACACTCTCTCTCTCACACAGACAGACACACACACACACATATTCTCTCTCTCGCGCGCGCTCAACCTTAATCACACACCTGATCTTACTTTAAGAGCTGATTATATGGGGGTTAAATTTAGGGGGTTGTGTTAAGACTGACGCGTTTCATTGACTGTAATGGTGATTGTATGTTGGATGTTTTCTGTTGAGAGGGTAATGTTAGGTTGAGCGCGCGCGCGTGCAGCGCATGTGAGAAAGCTTAATAAAATATGGAGAAGCTTAATAAACCAAGTTTATTGCATTACATTCAATTGTTCAGTATTGTGTTTTTATACAGTATTCGTTATTTTTAAATTAATTTTTCTTATTTAAAAACATTTAACATTTATTTTTTTATTTTTTTTTGGGTGTCCGGAACGGATTAACGGCATTTCAATTCATTGTAATGGTAAAAATGGATTTGACATACGAGTGATTTTAGTTAAGAGCCACGTCACGGAACGGATTAAACTCGTAAGTCGAGGCCTCACTGTATTTTCATTTGATTGTTTTATGTCTGCTGTTCCAGTGTTAGAACTCCCTGCTAAGGGAGGGATTTTTTGTTTGCAAATTGGGGTTAGTGTCAGTTAGCAATCCCGTTGAGGAGCGGTGGGGTTATGTTTAGGGTTGTCAGTTAACCCCTCTTAGGGGATGGGGTTATAATTACGGCTAACGATCTATGGTTACCATTAGTGTTGGGGCTTGGGGTCAAAATTCTAAAATTTAGGGTTAGGGTAGTTTTAGGGATAGCAATATTTTCCCTTGTGTTTCTAGTACTTTTTACCTTGTGTTCACTTCCCTGTTGCATAGCCCAGTCACTGTCTCAGTCTTAAGTCTCTGTCTCAATCCGAGTTTTTTGTTGTGTTCTAAGTCTCAGCAAATAGAGAATTCTGCACCTGCATCCTGCCTCCTTTCAGGATTGTGAAAGTTAGTGGTTCCAATCATCCAGTGACTGTTGTTTAAAGCTGTCAAAGGGTGGTGAGAGGTACTGTATAGAAGGTTGGAAATGAGCATTCTCATCCCATCTCAACTGCATGTTTTGAGCAGCACATGTGGATTTTTACTGGACAAAGGTTTTTGGGTCCTATGCCATCTACAGATTATATAAATACATATAGCAAATTAGGGGTAAATCTTAACTGATTTTAACTCATCATTATTTTGATGGTTTCATATTTCAAGATCATATTTACTAATTATAAATATATACATTAGATTAGAACTTACCTTAACAGGTTTAAACTTAAATGACTGAGCTGTTCTTCCAGCGAACCGACGATCTTTATCAATTTAAAGAAAGATTATTCTCTAAGGTGGGTTAACTGTCATTCATTCATTCATTCATTCATTCATTATCTAGCGCTTATATGCAGGGTCGCCAACACCTATCCCAACTATCTTGGGGTGTGAGGCAGGGTACACTGGAAAATGGCCAGTTAATCACAAGGCTAAAACTTTGAAAGAGACAACCATTCACACTTGCATTCGCTCCTATGAGCAACTTAGCGTAGCCAATTCACCTATGCCCACTTGCATGTCTTTGGTGGCAGTAGGAATCCTAACAGACAGGAATGCTAACCACTGTCCCATCGTGCCACCCTTCGTAACTGTCAATAGTTTAATAATTAATATAAGGTGCATCACAAATTAGAATGTTGTGGAACAGGTCATTTATTTCAGTAATTCAATTCAAATTGTGGAACTTATGTATTAAATAAATTAAATACAGACATACTGAAGTACTTTAAGTCTTTTGTTCGTATGATTTTGATTCACATTTAACAAAAACCCACTAATTCACTATCTCAAAATTAGAATATGGGGACATGCCACTCAGGTAAACAACTCAAAACACCTACAAAGGTTCCCTGAGCCTTCAAAATGGTCTCTCAGTTTGGTTCACTAGGTTACAAAATCATGGGGAAGACTGCTGATCTGACCATTGTCTAGAAGACAATCATTGGCAACCTTCCCAAGGAGGGTAAGCCACAAACATTCATTGGCAAACAAGCTGGCTGTTAACAGAGTGTTGTATCCAAGCATGTTAACCCCTTAACCTGCGCCCCTGTTTTTGAACAGTTTCTGGAAAATGGTATACCCAATTTAAAATGCCTGTAGCTCATGAACCCTGTGGGTGATTTTCAAATATAGTCTCATTTGAAACTAGACAATTTATATTTAAAATAACTCAAAGGTTGTATCACAGCAGAGTAAAACGTTTTTAAATATACATGAAAGTGTCTCATGAATGAATTTCATTTAGGAAAAAAAAGGATGTCAAAATGATGCTAAAGACCTGAAAACACAAAAATTAAAACTCAATGTCTGACCATGTTATCTTGAATATTTGAGACTGTAACTAATAAAAATGTATCTTCTATAAGCTTTTATTTCCAAAAAGATATAGGAGTCCTCTCCACAGTGCCATTTGGAGACTCCAAATGGACACCTGGTAACCAAACCACCTAAATCAGTCAAAACTGTACGTATATCAAATCAGAACTGCTCTATTCATTAAAACACAAGTAAAATGCAAATTCTGAAAATTAACAAAGTTTTTATTTTGAACAATTCTAATAACTGAACTCCAATTGCTGAATGGGTACAAGTGTAGAAAGATACTCAAGGCATTCACTAGGAAAGTTGGAACCACTGAAACCACTTTCACAGCCACTGAAAGACAAGAACAGGAGAGACAAAGAGGGGAAAGTGAGAATGCGTGTGAGAAGAACAAATCAAATTTGTAACCCTGAGCAAGTGTACAAGTGTACTTATCTAGTACTGCCCCACTCCAGCATGTCATATTTGCTCCAACTGGGCTGACTCAGAACACACCCACTACAAATAGAGGAGGAAAGAGATGAAAACAATGAAATTAGAATAAATCTAACATATGAGTTTCAAAACTAGGAAATATACTTCTAATATGTGCATTAGATGGAACACAATAGCTCCCTGTAACAGAAAGAATCATTCTTAGCGCTTACCGTCTAACACCAGCGATGGCTTCTCTCACTTCATCTCCCTCTTTAGAACGGCAAATCTATTGGTCAGGTTCTAATGCATTCACCTAAACTTGGAAACATTTCTGGAACAACTATTAGAAGTTCTGCGCATTGAAAATGACTCCGTGTAGTGAAACGATGCCGTGCTCTACACGCTCACAGCCTGTTCCGAACGCTACATGTGAAAATAAGGTTAATGGTCACTTTCTGTAATGGTTATTTAGTTGGCTACTATATCCGTCTAGCAAAACCGTGCTGGCTCGCTATTGGCTGTTTCAGCTGAAACCAAAATGTATAGAAAAAAACTGCTCACTAAGTATATGGACTAGGCGGGACATTTTACCAGGTCCTTGTGCAAGTGTATGACAGAAAGATGGTGATTGGTCCATGTTTTCCGGAAGAGTCCATTCTATGCAGAATGCATAGATTTTCAATGTTGAAACTACGGATTAGAATCGATATTTCATTGAATATGGATGTTATGGATTACTTGAACTGGAAGTGAGGATCTTTCGTTTTCCTCCCCATTTTTATGGTTTTACAATAAAAGATAGGATGCATTTTGAAAAGTAGACCCTTACTTTGAAATGTATTCTGATGTCTGCGGGAAACGTCCGCACTGATCAGAATTATAGATAATGAGACATAAACTGCGACATATTTTGTTTCCTTTTCAATGGGCAGTATTTCAACATTTCCTTTGACCCTTTCCTCTGTTCTGTATTGATTTAAAAAAAGAAGTTTGGAACATGAATCTTGAGTATTTTAGCTTTCAAATGATGTTTATTATATCTGGTTGATTATTTTTACTAAAACAATGGTAATTAAAAGTACAGATATGCTAAAACACGGACTTTGGTCCCAATGGTGGGTCGTTGCAGGTTAAGGGGCTAACAAAGTTGAGTGGAAGGAAAAAGTGTGGAATTAAAAGATGCACAACCAATGGGGAGAACCGCAGCCTTGAAAGGCTTGTCAAGCAAAACTGATTCAAGAATTTGGGTGAACTTCACAACAAACAAATGAGGGGTCAAGTTATCAAGAGCCACCACACGCAGACGCATCAAGGAAGTTGGCTACAGTTGTTGTATTCCTCTTGTTAAACCACTCCTGAAACACAGACAACGTCAACGGCGTCTAACCTGGATTAAGGAGCAGAATACCTTGACTGTTACACAGTGGTCCAAAGTCCTCTTTTCAGATGAGACGAAGGTCCTAGAGTCTGGAGGAAGGGTGGAGAAACTCATAGCCCAAGTTGCTTGGAGTCCAGTGTTAAGTTTTCACAGTCTGTGTTGATTTTGGGTGCAACATCACAGCACCCGTTTACCAAGAAATTTTAGAGCACTTCCTGCTTCCTTTTGCTGACCAGCTTTTTAAAGATGCTGATTTCATTTTCCTGCATGTAGCAAGGGTCAAGGTTTAAGAGCCCTGATTATGAACAGTGAAACACAGAGACATCCCAGTGTGATGATCGGCTAGTGGAGTTGCGGCAGTAACGATGCCCAGATGCATGGCTTCTTTATTGAAAGCTCTTTACATAACACTCGAGACACTAAGCATAGCCCAACAAGCAGTGGTGTGAAACACAAAGACACTGACAGTGACACACAGAAGGAGAAGTGTGAGGGGTATTTATACGCTGTGGTGGTGATGAGGAGAGTGTTTGCAGGTGTGTGGCATCAGTAAAGATAACAGGTGGGAAGTGCACACACATACAAACATAGTCCACGCCCATTTTGAACGGTTTCTCGATGACGCCATCTAGCGGCCAACCGGATATAGTCCGTGGACGTGACACCCAGAGTGTATATAAAATGTTATAAATATGATTCAATAATGCTAGGACAACTACACTAAATGGAGCATCTACACTGAAAACAAGTAGAGTTTCTACAAGTAGAAAAGGCAAACATAATGTGAAGGAGAGAAAATGAGAGAGAGAGAGAGAGAGAGAGAACGATAACAATATATATAATCATTTTGCACCTGTCGAATCGTTAAAAGATATTTAATTACAGTGGAACCTCGGGTTACGAATTTAATCCGTTTCGGAGCTTTACTCGTAAGCTGAAAAGTTCGTATGCTGATACAAATTTTCCCATAAGAATGAACAGAAACTTCGGTAATTCATTCCGGACAACCAAAAATATTACTTTAAAAATAAAAATATAGCCAATATTCACTAATATTATTTACTTTTAACATGTTATATTGAAATCATACCATATAAAAACATATAAGAGAGGAAAACATTGTCTTTACTGGGTACTTTACCTTTGAAAAGACTCGCTACTCGCTGTTACAGCGTATACAGAATATCCACTACGATATAATAAGCACAATTGTAAGAGACAAGCTGCGTTGCTGGATCCAAACGCGGAGAGGGTTGGAGTCCGTGGAAAACTCAGGAAAAGGCGCTACTGGGACGATAGCGCGGTTAGCGCAACTAGCACGGTGTGTAAATCGTTATTACTAACAGGGGCGATTTAAGTAACAAAAAGCGGCTGGTTAGGTCGGTAATATAACCAATAAGTTGGCGTTAAGAGGTTTAGCAGAAAGGTGAACGGACCTTGGTATGATCGATGAACGAACAATACTTCGCAACGGGTAAACAGAAGTGTTAGGCTTAAATAGGTTGTGACCCGGAAGTGAGGCGCCGCGGTCCGGCGTGAACCGGAAGTGAACAGTCTAGAACTCCGTCGACGGATCTCTCAGAGGAGGCGGAGTTTGGGCCGCTGTTACGGTAGTATCCCAAAATTTTGTTTGTAAACAGGGGCAAAATATTTCACGAGCTGCGATTCGTAACCTGAAATCTACGTATGCCGGGGCGTTCGTAACCAGTGGTTCCACTGTACTTGTAGTGACAAAATGTGCTCCATGGTCACAAGTTGTGTGTGAACTGAGTTTCAATTAAGACACGGCTTTACATTAACTAGAGTGCCTTACATTTATTTCATTTTAACAACTGAGAATTTTGGGTTAAGGGCCCAGAGACTGGTGGCCCTGTGAATTGAACTCAAACCTTTCAATCTGTAGTTCAATACCCCTGATCCATACTTTCCCTTCCCTTCTTTCCATTTTCATAGGAACCTCCAAAACCATGGTGTATTTAAAAATCTTTTTCATTAAAGTAGCATTAAATTATTATATTCTCAGTAACATTGTTCTGGTTGCAGCTATTCTTCTAAAATAGATAAACAAATCTTCTAAAACTGAGTTAGCACCTCAGCACTTTCCTTTGAAACTAATGGAATTTTCATCTTTGCTTAATTTAGTGCCAAGTACCGCTAGCGCTCTAGCGCTATTGCATTAGCATTAGCATGGCGGGATGGGGTCAATAAGGTAAAATCCATCAAAGTGTTAATACTGCTTCCTACTGAGGATAGGAATCGATTACCGCTCCAACACTGCTCTTTAAAGATAGTGAAAATTAATCGACTGTAGGTGCTGTATTCTACTGAGGATGAATTTGATTCAAACTCGGCTTAAAAACATGAGCTGTGTTGAACAATCAAACAAAACAGAACCGAACCTTCTTAACTAAAATGTCACAGCTTTAAATGAATCTAGGATTAGCGATGTACAGCAGCAAGGCTAACTTTGATGGAATGTTACAGGAATGCATGTAACCTTGCAAATAATACTTGCAATTCTTTAACCCTCTGTAATTATCACAAATGCTAGATGCTCAATCGCACAAATGCTCAACTTCAAGAAGTTTCTTAATAGAGTTTAAGCACTCACAATTGTGAATATTCCATCTGTCCTCTGAGTAAAAAACAGGTGGGTCAGTAACCAGATCCATTGTCCAACTTCACAGATGGTTTGGAAAACACAGTTAACAATCAGTAATAGTAAACAATCATACACAAGTTCATTTGTTCATTTATTCATTGTCTAGCACTTTTTCACGGGGTCACAGAGGGGCTGGAGTCTATCCCTTAGGTTAGCTCCACACTTAGGGCGGGGTACACACTGCACAATTGCCAGTTAATCACAGGGCTAAACCTTAGGGACAGACAACCCAATTCACCTATGCCCAATCCCATGTGTTTGGAGTACTTGGGAAAACCCATGCAAGTATACCGGGAGAACATGCAAACTCTACACAGAAAGAATCGGGGCGGGAACCGAACCCATGACCTCCTTGCTGTCAGGCAGGAGTGCTAACCACTCAATTTATAAGAAATGATTTAGTTTTCTATTCCTCTACATCATCCATGGAGCTACACACCAGTTAAAACAAGAGGCCAGATTGTTTATTCACAAACTAGTAATATGTCAAAATATTAGCACACTCTCCTCATCCAACAGTAAAGATTTAAACAATAACAAGCAAACATTAAAGGTGCGTTATGGTCAGCAGTTTTGAATTCACTTCCTTCAATACCAGAATGGGAAAGCACAATGTGCAGTAGAAAACAGCCCTTGGAAAGGAAGCAGAACTAATGATATTTATGCCTTTGTTAAGTGATCGCAACAGATAATAGATGATGTTTTAAAAACTGGTACATAAAGATACTATGTGCTCTAAATAAACAAATTTTAATAAATATATATAATTGTAAATAAATATATAATAACTTACCGGGGTTGGACGATGAAACTGGTTTCAGACCACAATAATTTATTAGTATGGTGTAGGGCCTCGTATTGCAGCCAATACAGCATCAATTCGTCTTGGGAATGATAGATACTGCACAGTGGCCAGAGGGATTTTGATTCCTTTTGCAGAACAGTCGCCAGGTTACTACATGATGCTGGTGGAGGAAAAGGGAGCTTCTTGACTCGCTCATCCAAAACACCCCAAAGTGGCTCAATAATATTCAGATCTGGTGAATGTGAAGGCCATGGGAGAACAATGCCACTTCACTTTCATGTTCAGCAAACCACTCTTGCACTGCCAGTCTTGCAGTGTATATTGGTGCATTATCGTCCTGATACACGGCACTACTTTCAGGGTACAATGTTTTAACCATCGTGTGCACATGGTCCTTCAGAATGGTTCAGTAGTCCTTGGCCGTGACATGCCCATCTAGCCAAATATTGGGCTTAGGGAGTGCAATGATAGTGCTTCCCAAACTATCACTAATCCGCCCCCATACTTCAATCTGGCCATGTAACAGTCAGGGTGGTAAGCTTCTTTGGGGCTTCTCCGCACCGTAACACTCCCGGATGTGGGAAGGACAGTGATGGTGGACTTATCAGAGAACAATACATGTTTCACATTGTCCAAAGCCTAAGATTTCCATTGCTGGCACCATTGAAATCGACCTTTGGCATTGGCACAAGTGACCAAAGGTTTGGCTATAGCAGCCCAGCCATGTGAATTGATCATGTGGAGCTCTTGACAAACCAGAGCACTGAGGTGTGTATTTAATTCTGCAGTGAGTTGGGTGGCTGCGGTTTCATGTCTGTTGGAAACATTCTGGGTTAGTACCCAGACATCCCTTTCAGAAAGCTTCCCTTGCGTTGGCAGTTACTCCTGTTGTATGTGGTTCATCCTACACGGTAGTATGCTGACATTACATTGGATACTCTTTCACTCAATACACCACAAAGACTTGTGGATCTGGGATCTGATCAGAAATTAGGTCTAATGCAAGCATTAGTTTGAGAACAATTAAGAACCAGCTATCTATGTAAAGTTGTCTGCAGAGCTGAGGAACTAACAGATCCTTTGCATATCATTACAACTTTTTGTCCCACTTTATTTTAAACACATTTCTTTTTGTATTATATAAGGTGTATCCAGAAAGTAAGAAGATATTTTTAAAAATATTTCATGTAAAAATTCTATAATTTGTGAAAGTACACTAAACTTCCAGTGATTTTTTTCAGTCTATAGAGCATCCCTGGAAGTCTTCAAGTGGGATGGCGTTCAGAGTCTGCATAGTGCCTCTTTGGATGTTATGCACACAAAGAAAATAGTGCCCTTTCAAACCATTCTTCATCTTTGGCAATATGAAAACGTTTCAAGAGCCAAGTCGGGGCACTCTAGTGTGTGTTTTCAGACAAAATTATTATCTGACAGCCAAAGTACTGTGATTATGTGTTGTTCTGCTGAAGCCAAGCTCAGCTTTTCTCAACCAACCAAGAGCCTCCAGGTAAAATTTTTGATTCACAGTTTGACCAGAAGGTATTTGACTTTTTTCTTGGGGTGGGTGTGTGCCATTCTGACATACTTTGTTTCTTGGTTTCAGCATCATAACAATCACAAACACCCAGGATTCATCTCCCGTGATCATTCGACTCATAAAATCAGGCTCTCTTTCCAGACTGTGTTCCTTCTGATATAGTGACAAATCCTTTTCTCCATATTCAAATGCCGAGTCACGATCCCATGAACAATTGCCTTGGTAATTCCCGTTTCTTCTGCAATCATTATGATAGTGAGCCGTCGGTCACGGCTGAGAACGGACCTCATTGCATAAACGTTCTGTTTTGTTTTTGACAAAGAGCGGCATTCTGATTGTTGTTCCGGACCCCTTCTCATCTTTCTATGAAGGCTTTGGGCCAACCATACACTTGTGCATATGATAGTGCCGCTTCCCAATAAGCTTTCCTCAATATTTCCAAAGTTTCTGATGCACTTTTACCAAATTTCACACATCGTTATATCACCTACCACCGTTCCAAACTCGCTCACATTCAAACAGGGTGTCCAAAAAAAGAATGACGGCTGAAATACAACTGATCATTGTTCTACAGTATGCTTGGCACCCAACCCCAAGTAACCTTGTCCAGCCTACAGAGCCCTTCTCAAGCGTAGGTTCTTTATTCTTCTTATACTCTGGACATGACTTGTATTCTTTATATTCAGTTGCCTTTCATGGTTTCCTTTCTCATCTTCTGCCTACTTTCACGTATCGTTCTGCTCTGATCTCTGGCATATTTCATTTCTCAGTAGTTGTCTCCCTGCTTTGCTGCATAAGTGAAAAATATATAACAGTATGATCATTTAACACTGGTTTAAAACAGCATGAATTGACCACAAAATGGCAGGCATGTCAGTCCTAAAAAATAATAATAGGTTCACTCTTTTTTTTTTGGTAAATAAGTAAAAAAGGAACTTGCTTCAGTCATAATGTCTAAAGTTAAGTTTATTGGTCACATGCACATCATACAGTGAAATTCTTTGATTCCACATATCCCAGCATACACATTTGAATGCTGGGGTCAGCCAGAAGAAATGGTGCCCCTGGAGCAAGTGAGGTTAAGGGCCTTGCTCAAGGACACAATGATGGTGGCTTGCCTGGTGTGGGACTTGAACCCCTGACCCAGAGCCTTATACCATTGAGCCACCACCACCCTAAGAATCTATCTCTATCAACAGATGCCAGTAGATGGGATACAGTATTTTAAGATAATATTTATTATAGTGTTGTTTAGAGTGTTTATGGAATGTCTACTGCTTATGACATCGCTAAACAGCACTTCTATAAGTTGAATTTTGCTGATAATCTATAAACTCAAATTAGTTATAGATGAAATTGTTTCTGTAGGGCAGGG
Organism: Liobagrus marginatus; assembly: GCA_028566295.1. Lineage (NCBI taxonomy): Eukaryota > Metazoa > Chordata > Actinopteri > Siluriformes > Amblycipitidae > Liobagrus > Liobagrus marginatus. Next base: position 8,191,641 of record JAOUQX010000036.1, read on the forward strand.
GTGGAAAACACATGTTCATCGAGCGCAACCTTCCTGCTTGTTTTACATCTTAGCCTTCCCTAAAAACTGCTGATTAGTGAGTTCAGTCAATCCGAAGCTGGGAGATACCGTCTCAGATGAGGGTGGGATGGGGAAAAACCAAGTTAATCGTTATCTCCCAGCTTCTGATTGACTTAAAACACACGATGGACAGTGGCCCTCAAAGTACATGGGTTGCCCAACCCTGCTGTAGGCTATACAAATATGAAGATATGTGCCTATCAAAGTTAGTAAACCTCAAAAGTGTTATGTAATTAAGGTAAACATACATACTGTTTACTTCATGAGCTAACCAAAAATAAAAATAAAAATCCCGACATCAACCATAGGACCAAGAAACAGAAAGGAACAATATTAAATACGAGACAGGGTGAGTCGGACATGTGATGTGCTGCGGCTGATGGGAATTGTAGTCAAGTGCCAATTTTGCATAATTGTGAAACGTACACAGTATCATTACACTTCTGACAGTTTTCAGACGCCCTAATCCAGAGTGACTTACATTTATTTCATTTTTAATCTTTTTGAACAGTTGAGGGTTAAGGGCCTTGCTCAGGGGCCCAGCTTGGGGGTTGGTGCTGGCTATTAAATCCACAATTTTCCAACCAGCAAGCCGATGTGGTGGCTCAAGGGTAAGGCTTTGGGTCAGTGATCAGCGGGTCGGGGGTTCAAGCCTCGCACCAGGTAAGATACCATCATTGGGTTGTTGAGCAAGGCCCTTAACCTCACCTGCTCCAGGGGCGCTGTTTGTTCTGGCTGACCCTGCGCTCTGACCCCAGCATTCAAATTCATATGCTGGGATATGCGGAATAAAAACATTTTACTGCGTGTATGTGATAAATAGAATCTGAAAATGAAAAAAAAATGAAACACCTTAGCTACTGCATTACCACTCCCCTACGTAGTATATACTTCTAAATGCATTGTACATCTGTGCGCTCACAGCTTATTACAGAGAAAACTACAGCAACACTTTGATCTTGCTTCTAAATCAAAAAGCCATTATTGTAATGTAATTGTATGAAAAGATTGTAGCATAATTCATCACGGTGCCTAATCCACATTTTATGCATTCGCTTAATTAATTACTTGTGATTCATTAAAATGCATTTGGCTTAATCATTCCCAAATGTTTTTTTTTTCCGTTGTGAGATGTTTTTCTGAAGTGCTGCATGCATTCATTCTTCTTGCAGAATAATAGGTTATGTAATCGCTTATAGGCTCGGCACACTTTTCCGCATTATTAAAAACATCATGTCGTTTTCTTTCGCAGGAACTAAACGCTAACAGAAATCACCATCCGTAAAGGCTATAATGTGATCAAAGCTCTGTTGCACATAATAGGTCTCTACACTCCATTTTGTTTGGAATCATAAAGTGCTCGATAATTAGTTTATGCAAATCAGGAACATATTATATTCTGTTGCTTAAGTCAAATCATCCTTACAATCTCTACTATCCTTTTTTAGGACTTTATACACACGGCATTAAAACTCTAAGTTCTTCTTACCTCACAATAGCCTTGGCTGTGAAGTGGTGCATCAAGCTGACCGCTGAAAGAATGACGATAAATCCCAAGTGACTTAAACTGTCAAGAGAAGGACACACAGCTATGCAGTGGTGGCGCAAAGTCAGTAAAAATATATTGTGCAATACAATGTATTTGCTTACGTCCTTGCATAATAATACAAGAAGCACGGTGTAGCACGAGTGAAAGATTCAGGCATGGGTATGAATTGAATACAATCAATGACTGCAAATGTAAATGCGCATGGCCTGGCAACGCTGCTTTAAGGCAATATGGAGGTTCATTATGAAGGGTTGTGAAGTAGAATCACTTTATTTAAAAGCTCAGATAAACAAGGAACAAGAAAAGCTCTTTAGTTCAATGAGCAAGTAGGAAATCTGGCACATGGTAAAAGTGATAGAGGAGTTGCTAATTGCACACTTCATCTTGCCCTTGATGGTCTCCTCCAGTGGTCCACTTAGAAATTTAGTGCACCACTGAGCTCAGCTCTGAGCTACTACAGTAATTTCACTTTCTTTTACTTTCTGTCTCCTTTCTCTCCCCTGCCAATGATGACTATAAACAAATAGTAGCCGTGCTTCAAATACTCAGCATGTGTGTGTTTGGCTCCGACACAAGAGAGGGAGAAAAATGGAGAGTGACTGAGTGAGAGCATAAGAGTGGCTCAAACAAAGAGAGAGAGAGAGAGAGAACTAAGGGAGGATCTGGCTCTGAGGAGAATGCATACGTGCCTTGCCTTTTGTAAGGAACAAAGCTTTAGTTTGATCATATACATTACTGTGAAAAAGTATTGGCTCCTTCCTGTTTTTTATGCATCTTTTTCACAGTTAAATCATTGGCATCATCAAACAAATTGTATTATTACACAAAGATAACAAAATGCATTGTTTTTATTCATTTCATTTATTATTGATTTTTATTATTCATTGTTATTCATTAAAAAAGCTGGCCCTGTGTGAAAAAGTATTTGCCCCCTTTCTATATTAATAAATGATTGAAGTAAGATTAACCACAAATTTTGAACAGCTGAGTTAAATTTCACTTGCCACACTCAGGCCTGATTATTGGCAGACCTGTTGCATAAAGAAAGTGCTTAAATAGAATGCCTGACAAAGAAAAACATGATGAAGGATGTCAAAACGCAACACATTACACAGCGATGTGAAGACTCATTGCCAGTTATAACAAATGCTTGATTGCAGTTCTTGCTGCCAAGCTTGGCACAACCAGTTATTAGGTTTAGGGGCATTTACTTTTTCCACATACTGTAGTTCCAGGCAGGTTTGGACAGTTTTTTTAAATCATTTTTTGAACGAAATCTTCATTTAAAAACAGCAGTATGGGTTTACTCGGGTTATATTTGTGTAATATTCAAATATCCTTCATTATCTGGCTCATGTAATTATGACAAATATATAGATGGGTAATGGTGGCTCAGCGGTATAAGGCTCTGGGTCAGTGATCAGAAGGTCTGGGGTTCTAGCCTCGCACCAGGCAAGCTACCATCATTGGGTCCTTGAGCAAGACCCTTAACCTCACTTGCTCCAGGGGCGCCGTT